>BPLR01013091.1:0-144818 GCA_021605095.1 Caerostris extrusa
CTACGTATTGCTGTACAAGGGTTGGTTGGTTTTTAAGGCATGTAGTAAATTGTAACTAAAATTTTAAAAACTAAACTAATTGCCTATCAATAGCGGGTAAAAATCGGAGACGGCTGTCCCCCACGTATACATTTAACATTAGTATTTTAAAATGAAATAAATTTATCTAAATTAAATTTTATATAACAGCATTTTTCAAGAATTCAAATTGCACACCAAGAACTAGCGATTACAAAGTTATTATTCATCTATTCTTGACCACGGAGTTTTCCAGAAACACAGATTTGATGAAAATCGCAAAAAAGGGGGATAGTTGAGTGCGGTGAACACAAACAGAATCCCCTATATATTTTAAAGTCAGATAACGTAAAGTATATTTAGTTGAGAATAAAGTACCTGTTGTAAATCAATTATCCCTTCAAAAAAAAAATCACGATTTTAAAATTTAAATGGTAAACATGAATAAATAATCAATGCACGCAATCAAAATTTATAACCAAGAAAAATCAACCGAAAAACAACTGCAATATAAATGAAAAACGTAAACCAATAACAATCATATTAGAAAAGAGAAAAAAAGATTTTCGATTAGAGAAAAATTTAAGTGCAATACTTTTCTAAATGAGAAAAAACATTTAATTACAGAAGAAAAAAATTCAACATCAAATAACCACTTTTTTTTTTAAATAAAATGAACGAACTTAATTTACCAATTCGTCCTTATCTAGGCGTTTTCTGTTCACTTCCAAGTCTGACAGTTTAGTAATAATATTTAAATTGCTAATATATTTCAATGGTGTACCATTGAGAGATTTTTTAGATTTTCAAAACTATTTTTTAACTCCTTGTATTTACTTAACATGTTGTTGAAATATTTAAAAAAATTTAAATTGATATAAAAATTATTTTGCTACTAAAGAAATAAAAGTTCTGTGCAGTAGAAATGTTTTATAAATAAATGATTTTTAGATTTGATTAACTTTTATTTAATTAGAAAATATATTAAATGACGAACTTTTGGCAACAAAATTGAAAAGACATTCTATTTGTTTTTTTTTTAAGTCCATGCGCGGCATGGTTGATAATTTTGCTCCATGGTAAGGAAAGGTTTTTTATTAGATTATTTAAATTTAGTTTTGTTATGAGTTATTTTATTTAAATTGTTAATAATTTATTTCATTTGCATATCAATTATTTGCACATTTGTTTTTCTATTTCCATTTAAAAAAAAAAGGATAGTTGATGGTAAATTATAGTTTGTGTCATTTGTTAGGCTAAACAGTGAGTTTTCAGGGGTTTTTTTTATATCAGTTATTTACTTATAAATTATAAGTCATAAGTTATTGATTTTAATATAGCTATCATTTTACAAGAATTATATATTGAAAAAGTAGGGCCCAATGGGGAACTACCTTTTTTAGATTTTTTAATTATTGCATTTTTAAGGCTTATTGAGTCAATGACAAGTCTGTTGAATGAAACCTTTATGAATGTAAAAGTAACTATTTTATGTGAATTTAATTTTTTTCAGGGTGTAATGAAAATAAAATTTTGGAGCATCATATTTTAAGTTTTAGTTAGTAGAAATGTATTCAAATAGAATTGAAAGTTTTAGAAAGAATTATTATTATTATTAATTATTATTTTCTTTTTAATTTTAAAAATAAATTTATTTGCAAAAGATATTCTTAATATAATTTTTTTGTTTTTCTATATGGCACAATGGACCATGGTCATCTGTGCTTCAGAATGTAGTTCTATTATTAAAAGAGAAGAAAATAGTTTTATTTTTTAAAGAAAAACACATCTAACAAATGTTTTAAATATAAGTTAAGTAATTTTTTTAAAAATTTTTTTATTTTTGGCCAGCCGTAATTGTGTTCGTATATTGTTATATTCAGAAAGAAATTTTTATGACGAGATAAAATTATCAAAACATAATAAATTTTGTACTAACATGTATGGCATGGTAAAAAAGTATTTAAAAACTCTAAAAGAATAGAGAGGATTTGCCATTTTAATTTTTAAAAACGTGGGCTTGTAAAATAAAAATGTTAAAAAACCCCTGTAGATAAAAGACAAAGCATGAGTAGGTAACTGAAGTGTCTGGGAAAACAATTCCTATACCTCCACTCCATAATTCTTGTAAGGAAAGCACATATTTCTAAAAATTCTTAAATGTAAACAAATAGAGTTAAAAGAGTCAAGTCCATGCTTGTGAAAGATAATCATATGCAATTGTTGTAGTGGTCCAATAGGGTCTTGAAGCGAAGGACTGGAGGGGTTTCTACTATTTCAACATACATCAAATTATTAAGATGTAGTAATTTAAAAATTATCTGTAAATATTTTTTAAAGAATTATGTTTCCATATATAAAAGTATTTTTTAAAATCTATTTTTTCTTACAGGTTGGGAATCATATTAACTGAGTGATAATAAACAGAAGACAAAATGAAAACAAAATCAAAAATTGCCACTGATATCAAAAGCCTTGTTTTAGAAAAAGCTAAAATATATGCTCGTCAAGTGTCAGACTCAACTAGTGATGAAGATGAGTCTAAAAGTGATACAAAAATTCTTAGAAAAGCTACTGAAGCTGATAAAGAAAGAAAACGCGAGAAAATGCGCCTGAAAAAACAAAAGAAAAGGGAAGCTAGAGCTAAAAGTCTTAAAAAGGATGATGATGAAGCAAAAACTACAGCTATTAGTTACCTTCATCTGTGGAATTCTTCTCGAGAATTGTGGAGTTTCAAGAAAAAACAACAATGTTGGTTAATAAAAAATGTGTTCAATACACAAAATGTGAGTATTTTTTTTTAATTTGTTTTTTAATATTCTGTAATCAAGTACAATTTATTAAGACTTTTATTTTCATAGTTTTTATGAACTTCATCCTCTACCAAATTAAATTATATCCATATGTTATGTACAATTCTTTAATAATCTATTGTTCAATACACTTTTGGTTATTGTTTAGAGCATCTATTGCTTATTCTTCAAAAGAATCTGGCAGAAAATCAATTATTATTATTATTTAATATTTCACATGTAGAAAATATTTAAAATAAAAATATATAATTTATTTTAATAGTATTGATGAACATATATGATTGTCTATTTTGCTTCTAACTCAATTTGTTGCTTCATTAGTCAAAACTTATAACTTCAAAATCTCTCTTTAATATTAATTTGAACTATATTCTTGAACTTCCAAAATAATATATTTTTTAAAAATCAACTGACCATTTTGTTATATGCATGCTCTTTTCACAAACAAAACTGCATTTTTGGTATTTTTTTTTATATGGTATCATAAATTTAGCTCAAAATATGAAAATAACTGACTTTAATAATTTATACAAATATTTTTATGATAATTAAATTGTCTAATTTTTGTAATTTAACCTAGTGAACAGTGAGGCATATTCATCTAACTTCCATAAATAAAAATTAGTTTAAAAACTAAGGTGTTTTCAAATTTACTGAAACATTTTTACTAACTTTATACATTAAAAATGTGATTTATTATTCTTATAATAAATGCATATACTGCTGTGCCCTAAAAGTAAGACCAATTTTTTTTTTTTTTCAAAAACTCTTCATTTATTCTTCCAAATTTATTTCATTGCCTTCAAAGTAATTCCCTCCGGACACAATGCACTTATGCCAACTTTTTCCAGTCCTCAATGCATGCTAAAATGTAATCGGCAGGATGGCCTTCAAAGCATGCAGCGATTCACGAATTTCATCAATCGATTCAAAATGGTGTCCCTGTAGTGGTCCTTTGAGCTTAGGGAATAGCCAGAAGATGAACTGTGTGAATACAGAGGTTGTGGAATGATATGGATTTCATTTTTGGTGAAAAAATCACGAAGAATCAATGCAGTACGAGCTGGTGCATTCAGTGTTTTCGGTACCAATCAAGATTTCATGCGTTTTAGGCCCAAATGGAATTGACAAACCTTTTGAAATTCCAATATCATCAGCAAGGTCTCTGATTGTAAATAGACAGTTTGCAAGCTCAAAATCTTTAATTTTTTGGACCTGAGCTTCGTCGGGTTGAGGTTGATGGTCAGCCAGAGGGCTTTTCAGCTTCAACGCGTTCTCTGCCTTTGAACTGTTTATACCACTTCTAAACATTTCTTTCTGATGTAGGAATGTTCACCAACATTCTATACGTTTCCGCAAACAAAATTGAATGCAAGTTCTTTGCTCAATTAATTCAAACATTTGAAAAAATCGTCAGAATCAGTTTTAGCGCCCTCACGAAGCCAAGGTAAATCAAACACTAATGAATATTTTGGCGTCAAATTTCACTCAGATGTCAAGGATAGTGCCAGCAAGCTAAAAAAGAAGAAAATATGAAATTCTATAAGCCCGGAAATTTTAATTTGAAAATTGGTATAATTTTTTGGATACAGTAGTATAAATAACATATAAAAGTTCTTTTCAGAAGATTAATAATCACAATAAAATAATCGAATATTTTATTATAAAAAATTATTTTACAAATCTATGGAAATTTTAACTATCTCAAATAAAATGTATATTTATAGAACAATTTATTATTTTGTTATCGGCAGGCAGACGGCCTTAGCCCACCATGGGTCTGTTGCGCCACTGATGATTATGATATTCTATAGTTGTTAATATTAAATCAAATTTTATAAATATTTAATGGCATATCAATTTATGCTCTTTTAAGACTAATAAAAATCCTATTAATGTCATAATATTAGGTAAAATTAATGAAATAAAACACGAAGACATTACATTTTTGTTTCCTATCTGAAATACCTGAATGCATATTACCTATTTTTTTTTTTTTATATAGATTTCAGATTCAGATTTTGAAATTTTGCTCCTATACCTGGTAGACTTACAAGGAGGTGCAAAATCTAGGTTAATTGAAGAATGTGAAAAAATAATGAAATTGCAAGAAGAAAAGATTGAAAATTCAGCCTGTAAGTATAATATTTAGAATTTTAGTAATAATTTCTCTTATTTCTTTAAGGAAAACAATTAAACTTTTATTTAAAAGTATTTTACTATATAAAATATGCTAATTAGGATACTGTGATATATGGTAGAGAATTGATTGCATCTTGTTAGTATTCCCAGTTTTCCATTATAATATATTAAAATGAATAAATATTATTATATATATTTTTTTATATTATTGAATTACAAGAAATGAAAATGAATATTTTTATATTTATATTACAAAATCTTTAGAAATTCATATAATATTTGTAAAACATTTTGTCAACATTTGGAATTTTTTTGAAGAACATTTTAGTCAACATTTTTTATGAAGTGTAATTTAATTGAAGATTAAATTACACTTCGTGATTATTGAATGGAATTATTGAATTGAGTCAATTAATTATTCCAAAATTTTGCCTTGACAAAGATAATTTATTCTTATATGAGCTGTTTTTTTTCTCAATTGTAAAACATTTTGTCAACAATTGGAATATTTTTGAATTTTTTAAAGAACATTTTAGTCATATTTTCGAAAATATTTTGTCTTGACTTAAGTGTTTTTGAGATTTATGCTCATGACAGCTACTTTTCTCAGTTTATCCATATAATAAACAAATAAAAAAATATGTTGTATTGGTGAAATTTATAATTAAACAACAAAAAAAGCCTCGTCATTTTTGAATTAACATTAAAAAACCTAATCATTTTTTAACCTAATCATTCATCAATTAAAAACCTTTTCATTTTTGTCTTAAATAAAAAATTACCTTTTAATGAACTCAACCCAAGAATTTAGATTGAAAAAATTAAACGTTTTGAATTTTTAGACATTTTAGATATTATTACAATTCCAGCAGTAAATTTTAAAAAAATTCTATACAAAAAGCTTGATTTTATGTGAGAATTCTTAAAAACAATAATTAAAATAAGTTGCTCAACAATATCTGCAATTTTAGTGCTTTAATAAATAAAAATGAAAATTAAATTAAAATATGTAAGGTAATAAATATGCAGAAATATTGACAAATGAATATTGCCAATTGCAATCGAAGATATCCTTCTAAGAACATTATAGTGAGATTTTATTGCATTTAATTCTCCAAGTGATTGACAGTTTTTTTTTTTTTTTTTTTTTTTTTTTTTTTTTTTTTTTTTAACAGGTGATGTTGAGGGAGATGATGATAGTGATAGTGCAACATTTGAAAGAGCAAGAAGTGTATTACAAATTCTTTTTTAATTGTTTAATTTATTATTTTTATATTTAAACTTGTTATGAAGCAATGATGTAATACATATTTGTACAATAAATCATGTTGTTGCTTAAATCAATTGTTATTCTATAATATATAATTTAAAAAATTTATATTATTAATTTTATAATTTAAAAAAATTTTATTTCATTAATTAAAATCTACTTGTATGTTAACCACATGCCAGCAGTTGATCATTCATAATAATTCAGCACATGTCAATTTATTAGTGATTAATGGTTCATATTAATATTTTCTGCTCAGAACAAAACTTGGTTAACATACACCAATGCCATAGGACAATGATCAATCTCTGAATGCATGCTTAATAAATAAGAACCAATTAAATTAATCACAAGAAAAATTTTCCTTTGTATATATATTACTTATTTCATATTGTGTAAAAAAGGTGGTATCAACATGGTCGAACATAATTTTCCTACAGCTAGTACTGAAGTAATTTATTTATTTTGTTTCCTTATAATTTGTCAATTATTATTATAGAAATACTTATTTTGTAAAATTCTTATTTAACTTAAAATTCCCTATACAAAAGTCTCCCGAATTTTCAATCCCCTCAGTTACCAGCTATGCAACAAAGATTTTGATTGCTGAGGTAAGTTGAAAGTTATTGAATTGTTCATGTTTGATTGCTAAGAATATTCTGTGTTGAACCTGTCAATTATTAAATCCCATCCAACTATTATTCAGATGGGTATAGGAAGATGCTGATCAAAATTTGATGGCGATTCAAAAAATCTACTTCGATGAGAAAATTAGTAGTTTCTTCATTTCGCAATTTTTGTTTCATAAAAACAAAAACAACAAAAAATTTTTATTAAAATTTTGTTTAATGGAATTTGACAAAAATGTTTGTTTTTGTCCTTAAAATTGCTTCTTTATCTTTAAATTTCTGTACACTGTCCAAGTTTGTACATTTCGGCATTTTTCTTTTCTTTCGGAAAAAGACTGCTTTTTATTTTTTTTTAAATTTTGTTACAGAGAAATTGAAGAAAACACTGTTTCTTTTCTTAAAATCGCTTCGTTTTTCTCTAAATTCGGTTGATTGTCCCCAATCGGTATTTTCAGTATTTGTTTATTTCATAAAAACACTGCATTTTTCGTTTTTCTTTAACGAGATCTTTCAGTTTTTATGCAAATTACGGTTGTCGTAGTTTGGCGAAAAGCTTGTACTAAACAATAATCGCAAAAAAAAAAGAGAGAAAAAAACACGGTCCTTAAACTGCGATTTTAACAATACAGGTAAAACGGATTAGCTTATTCCTCTATCGATTTGACCTTTCAGGTTACAGTGACAGGCATTCAATATTTATATCTAATTTATAAGAAAATGAATACTAAGTTTTTCTTCTTCAGATAGCACAATGTGCTCTACATTGATTAATTTTATCAATGTATATTTCACATTCAAAAGTTTAAATAGAAAACAATGTTAGTTGTGCCCTGTTTTATATTTACTAAGCATGGTTGAAATCTTGTATTGATTGTTTTCTTAAAGTAAAATGCTATAATATGATAACTTGAAACCCGAAAATTATTTAAAATACAAATTTACCGTGTTCTTGGTACTTTATTGTCTCAAATGCTTTGATGTTCTAAAAAATGAAAACTATTTGTGATGATTTTTGCTTTCCTCTATGGCTCGTCTTTACAATGCATGGGTATTGCTGATTTATAGAAATTGGCTGCAGTTCTCGTTATTAGATAAGGAATAAAGAACGAATTTAGGATTTAAAGAACGAATATGCTATATGTATGAAAATTGACAGATTTATGTTTTGCCTGCACCTCTGCTTAATATTGTATAGTTTAAAATACAAATTTACAGTGTTCTTGACACTCTGTTGTCTCAAATACATTGGCGTTATAAAAAAAAAAAAAAAAAAATGAAAACTATCTGTGATGATTTTTGCTTTCCCTATGACTCGTCTTTACAATAACATGAGTATTGCTGATTTAAAGAAATCAGCTTCAGATCTCGCTATTAAATATGGAAAAGATTTAAAAAAGAACGAATTGCGCAAATGAAATCGAAAGTTTATGTTTTAACTGCATTTCCCCTTAATATTGTACAGCTTTTCTTGATTTTAGTTTAAATGAGTCTTACCCAGATATTAATGTCGTCTTCGAATATTTCTAACTCCTCCCGTTTCTATTGCTTTGTGCTGAAGAATTTTAGCAAATTGAAATTAATAAAAATTATTTAAGACCAGACGTTGGTCAAGAACGATTATTTGACCTTTTTCTATTATTCTATAAAATAAATTTTGTTAAAAATATTGATTGTGATGACGTAAATAATAAATTTGTGGAAGTAGAAGCCAGAAAACTGTAATTAAAATAAATGTATTAAAAATGTTTTTATTTCCAATTGCAAGTTTACAGGACATTATCATAACAAATGACATCAGTTAATCCATCAATTTAAGTCTGGCAATTCTATAATGCATCCATGAAGAACAGGAAGCTAGGTGAGATATATCCATTTCTTCCTGGTTATCACACAGGAGGCTGAGAGAGCCAGGAGTCAGTTTAATTCTGTGAAGAGTGCTTGCGGAGATAGTTGCGACCACAGAAAGACTGTAGCAATGCCATAATGGGACAAACCACTGCAGAACTCTAAGAAAAGTCACCAGAAACTCACACTGAAAGCCAGACTAAAGGACGTGTATGTAGATCAATTTGCCGTATCAGACGTTGTCCGGCGTGCAGCACGAGAAGGTAGATCTACGTTACACTCATTATTAAAAATATATTATAAAGTGTTTGCTTTATTATACATGAGTATAGCTGATTTAAAGAAATTAGCTGCAGATCTAGCTATTAAATAGAGCAGGGATTTAAAAAAGTTTGAATGCATATATGAAATTGATTAGATGCAAATTCTTGGACAGAGCACAGGAATGGCTAGCTATGGCAATTCTAGTTGTTGTCATATTTTTTTTTTTTTTTTTGCTAAACGACATCCTACAAGATAAATTTTACTTTAGGATGTATGCTTACCGATACATTTCGCGAGACTTCTGAAAATAATAAGTTTTATTTCGGGAAGGGAGTTCAGTTGATATAAAAGATTTTAGTTAGGTTTTTTTTGAAAGAAACCCGTGGGTTATTAAAGGTATTGGTTCGGGCGTTATAACATGGAATTATTTGAGGGGTGATTTTAACCCATTATTGGTAAGTTAATTAAATTTTTTATTGTCCTTTGAGGTCGTCTTTTTTTTTTTTTACTCATTTTATTTTTCTTAAAATTCTGTACAATATCGTTGTTTGTTCATTTCAGCATTTATTATTTCCGAAAAATTGCCTTTTCATTTTTTCCTTTAAGTTTGTTCTACGCTGATTGCTGATTTTTTTTTTTTAATCTCAAAATCGATTCGTTTTTCTTTAAATTCTGTATATTATCGTAATTTTTTCCTTTCAACATTTTTTTTTTTTTCCATAAAAAAAAATTACTTTTTTTTTTTTAATGGAATTCAGCATAAACGTTAATTTTCTTGTTCCTTAAAATATCTTAGTTTTCCTTATAATTCTGTTACGCTAACGTAATTTGTCCATTTCAGCATTTTTTTCTCTTAGAAAAGCAGAACTTTTTCATTCTTTTTTTTTTCCCCCATTTTTCTTTAAATTCTGTACACTATTATTAAATGTCCTTTTCAGTATTTTTTCTTTCATAAAAACACCGTATTTTACGTTTTTCTTTAATGAGATCTTTCCGTTTTTATTCGAATTATGCTTCACGAAAAAGAACTACTCTCCTAGTAGGGTTGTGCACTAGCGGATAATTGTGCTCAATATTATTTTTGGAATGGTGGGCGAAGATTAACCACTGTAATTAGTCCAATATGATTGAAATTTTTTCATCAGATGTGTTTACGTGCCTTAAATTTCAATTTAATTTCCCACAAACAATAATTTAAAAATGATCAAATTGTGTACTAGATTTTTTATATGAATCTTATTTTTAAGTTTACTTATAGTTTTTGTTATTTTTTATTGCTCCTATTTCTTTTAGAATTATGTGCTTACTACATGCAAAAAAATGTGTTATGTATACAAGTATTTTTCAATTCGTGTACTATTTTCCTATTTGGTATATTTCTCATAATATATTTACTTCGTTGTGTTTTTCGTAGAATCGGGTGAGGAACTTTTCTGTCGTTTGTTATCTGCTTGCGATTTTTAAAAATTTATATTAATGTAAAAAAATTTTTTTTTTTTTTTTTTCCTCTTGACTATACACGTTAAATATATATACGTTAGAACTGTTATTCGACCACGATAGCAGGCATTGCCATCAATAATCCCGCTCTTGTTGAAGTTCAAGCTAATTTCGATATGCAGTTTCCCTTACAGTATGATATTAAGACGGATTTAGTCTTCCAAAAGTGAGTTGTTAATTTACAAGTCTTTTTCAAATTCCAGGTGGAATAATTCTAAAAATTTACCGGAGACTCCTAAAAGTTAATCTGTGCTCCAAGTTAAAAAAAGAATAATAACTGAAACTAAAAATAAGAAAAAAATTTCTTTCTGATTTTGAAACAGAAAGAAAATCCGCATATGATTCAGTCTGGAAAAGCGGGTTGATTTTCAAAGTGCTGCAACTTCGGATCATAGAAACAGGGATTTTTTTGTTAATTGAAGAAACTCGATCTCGATAAAATTATTTTCCGCTCGTAGGGTACTGAAAGATAGCGTTTTGAGTGACTTTTAATTTACATGAGAGATATTTTTATAGTTATTCTAGACCATACAAAATATTTAGTTTATGCAGATGTTTTTTTTTTTTTTTTTTTTTTTTTAGCAATGGCAAAAATTCAATAAAGCTTTTTCTAACCTTCAAATTACTTTACACAAATTAACTCAATTATGTAAGACATGGAAATTTTTTTACACTCTGAAGAATATGAGAAATAAATTTATTTAATCGAAAAACAAACAGCACCTCACTTTTGAAATTTATAATTCTTATATACGTTAGAAACATGCTCTAGTCCTATTTTTCTCCAAGAATCTTATTTTTCTTCGACATTTTTAAAATTTGAAAAGAAAAATATAAAGAAATTAAACGTTTTAAGCTAACATATAGGGTTACAGATCTTGGCATTTATAAAATTGTATATTCAATGATTTACAGCTCAGTTAAATATGCGTCACATATTTTTTTATCAGTAAATACATTGAATTACAAAACCGAACACTTTGTGATATACCGCATTACGTTTTGCAGCAGGCTTACATAAATGGACTTCTATTCCGATTTTTCACATAAAAACTTGTCAACTTCCTTTATACCTGAGATTGTTAATGCTTGACGAACGATTCTATTTTAAATATATCTATTTTGATTAATCTTCTCTTGCTTTAAGTCATAAACCTAGTCAATCGGTTCCACTTTTGTAGCAATAGATTTCTTTGGATAATCTACCTTAAGAAATATTAAAATTTCTAAACTTTTTGGATAACCTATTTATGCATGTTTTTTCTAATTTTCATTAACGTTTTAAAATTGCCATTCATTTTTCCATATTCATTTCCAAAATAAACAATTACACACTAATCTAATAAAAAAATCTGAGCAGCGTAAGACACAACATTGAGAAGATAAAATTCATTCTCACCTCCGATACTTTTAAAACTTATAAGTATTCAATCGCAGGTATAAAAAGTTCAACTGATTCTTTTCAAGTAGTATTTCCGTGTATAACAGTGTTTTTGTCAGTGAAGCTCTTGCTCCTTTTTTGCTTATTTCGTCGCCTACTTTTCAGTATTGCAGGCTCTCAAAAAAGAGTAACTATCTATCTACATGCGTAACAAAGTTGCTTGGTCATCTAATTCCAAAAGCAGTAAACACAAATTCATCTAAAAATTTTGTCGAGTCCTTGAAAATATTGGAATCGCAGAAAATGAGTTAATGGATACTCTGGCTGGAAACGCATAGGATGATCTGGTCCTTCACTGGGTATCACCGGAAGATATCATAAAAGAGACAATACATGACAGGACAGCAAATACGCTGAAGATTATCCTCATTTGAGCAATATCAAACCTAAAAACTGTCTATATCCTTCGTATAGGAAAGCTGATGTTTTCTCACAAAATGATATCCAACGGAAGCCAAACTCTATAAAATGAGGATAATCTTCAGCGTATTTGCTGTGCTGCAATATCTGTTCTGTTTTGTTATATATTGTCTTTCGGTTTAATTATAATTTTCAAAATGATCTGAGATGATTCGGAAATTCTGGCACAAATTTAATTTCAATGTAAGCAATATGTAGAAAGAACAAAAAAAGCAAATTACAGAACACTTTTGGTTACAAAATATTATCTTTATCCTGTATTTTTTATCTAGCTGATGAGGATCGTCATAAAACTTAAACAGCATTTTTTTTTCCTGAAATATGTTCAATAAAATATGAAATCTATCTGACATACTCCTTTTTATTTTTTATTCTTCCTTCTTTGCTTAATCATGGCTTTCACTGTTTTTTTTCGGATCTTTTATTACTCTAAATATCAATTAGAGAATATTATTAATCACGATAATTGAAAGCAAATGATAGAATTCGTAACATTTCCCCCTTATTTTTTTTTTTTTTCCTTTTAGCTATAATTTTTCAATCGATAACAGTTAGTAGGGATTGTTGGAAACAAAGAGCGTTAGTTTTCATCCGTTTAGAAGTTTTTTTTTTTGTGGTTTAAGAGTTTTTTAGATGGAGGACAAAAGATAATTTTATCCCTTGCACATATTTTGGCAGTTGGCTGTGACTTTTCTTTATTAAGCCAAAATTGGATAATCTGAGATAGCTGGTAAGCAAGCATAAATCTTATAGTTAAGTCAAATGAAGTCAGAAGAATATTTTTGCAAATCTCAACATTTGATGATTCGAATGTAATAATTAGATGTTAAGGCCAGTAACATTTTATATTTTATTAATTGAATACAGAAATTATTTTCAATTTGAATGAAATATATATACTATGCAGTCAATGAAAGGTAAACGAACACCAGTCAGAGAATCATTTACTAAATCTTTTTACTGTTATGTTGGAATTAGGGGAAAATGAAACTGAAACAAATAAGGAATAATGAAAATTTTTAATTTGAAAATATTTTTGCTAAAATCCGCCAAGCAACGGATTGAGAATTGAAACTTTACACCGACAGCTCGGTTGCGCAAAGTAGAATTTGAATTTTGAGTAGAAAAGAAGAAAAAACTGGTTAAAAATATAGAATAGATCTCCCCCTGAGAAAGTCGCCAATCTTACCACCCTGAATATATCGCCAATGTTCCAGAAATTCGTTTATATTTACATTACAGAAATATGTTATTACTTCTTTTTCCGGCCAATATAATGACTATTTTAATGCTACTTTGACTGCTATTTGTAAATTTTTGTAAAAAAAAAAATCTATAATCCTGTACCATTTGTGCCAAAATCTATCATTAGGGATGCCAAGTAAACAAATATAATTGCTGGCGAAATTAATTGTCATTGTAAAACGCTATTTTGCCAAAATTCATCGCTACAAATCGTTATTGCAGCAATATTAGTAGTCAAGCAGCTATTAAATCAAATTTTATTCCTTAAACTGCTTTTTTTTTAAGTCAAATTTTATCGCTTTAACGCCAAATATTATTATTATTCTACAAAATTTTGTTTTTGAAATGTTCTTAAGCCAATATTTATCGCTTTATCGCCAAATTTTTCAATAAGCGAAATTTTATTTTTAAATTGTTTTTACGCTAAAAATAATTGCTTTATCGCCAAATTTTAGAAATAAGAGAAATTTTATTCCTACAATCCTTTTGCTCCAAATATTATAGCCAAAGCCAAATTTTAGCACTATTATGCTCAAAATTTATGCCTAAATTGTCTTTATGCCAACTTATCTCACTTTATCGCCAAAATTTTACTACTATTAATGCAAAATTTTAATGATTTGCTTTTACGTCAAATGTTATTATTTTTTAACGCCAAAATATATCACTATCTCACCAAAATTTTTATTCTTTAATTGTTTTTACCCTAAATTTTACCGTTTTAACGTCAAATTATCAAGTGAATTTTGTTTTGCTAACTCACAAAAATGTATCATTTTAATAACGATAATAATCGTTATTACGATAAAATTTACGCCGAAATTATTCGCTAATACGCCATTTTTTTTCTATCATGCCAAAAAATATTTCATGTTGTTTACGATGTAAAATTCGGATGATAAAACAATATTTTAAAAAAAAACGAAGAAAACAAAAACAAGAACACAAAACCACAGAAAAATGAAATATGTTTCAGTGGCTTTTTTTTTTTTTTTTTTTTTTTTTTTTTTTTTTGTAAATTAAGGTTCTAAAGATAAAAAGTTACCTTTTCCGCACGAATTTAAATAACTATTGCCACAAAATCTTAACAATGTCAACAACATTAAAAAAAAGAAGCATCACAAAACCACAGAAAACTTAATGCTTTAGAGCGGCGTTTTCGCAGTGATGTTCTAAAAATAAAAAGCAACATTTTTTTTCGAGCGAATACAAACAGCAGTTATCATAAAACATTAATCATATATATTAAAAGAAAATAATAATTCGATAATCAAATACAAGTCATTAAAAGTAAAAAAAAAAAATCGCTCATATAAAAATCGTCATATAAAGTAAAAAAATCGCTTTTGTTGTTTGTTTCGTATTTTCATGAGTAGTAATATCATAGAAATTGCTTACATTCTGTATTAGTGACCGACATGCTTTATAGGGTTGTTCTTATTAGAATTTTGTTTGATAATCAATAATTAATTGAATAATTATTTTAAAGCGTATATATTTCTGTTATTTACTATAAATAAAAATTCTGCATATAATATTCAAAGTAACAATAAAATAGTCAATATATTGTTCAGAGAAGGAAGAAATTACGAATTCCTCTAAATAATTTTAACCCTAAAAATTGGCGGTACATTGGCGAAATTTACCGGGTTAAAGATTGGCGATTTCCTCAGGGAAATCGCCAATCTTGTCTACAGCATTCTGGATTTCAATCGAAAACTCTACTTGGTTTTGCCTTACGCCAACGTCTTCGAATGGATGAAAATATACCGGGATGAAATAACAAATAATTAAAAATATTTTCCTGGAGGCCAAATTAATAATTAATTGATACTAATCAAACATTTTTAATCTAAGTAGCAAATATTAAAATCTGAAATTAAATTTTTTTTATATAATTTGTATCGCTATGAATACAATGTGTAAAAATTGTTTTATTGAAATAATTCTTTCATTAGTTTTTTTTATTTATTTTGTTATCATGGAACACGCCTGATAAATATTTTTCTTTTTACTTTTACAATGGTTCTTATATACTGATTTCCTTATTTTAGTTATTAAACCTTGGATTGTGTAATATTAGTTTATATTATTCTTAAATACAAAAACGCTTTTTAAAAATTAAAATATGCCTTGCTATTTTAAGATGTCAACCACAGGTACAATAAAATAGAACTTTATGGAATTAGGCGAATCAATGAACTCTTAATTTGCCAGCTAGTCAGATATACACAGCGCAAAGTATTTTTTTTCAGTTTTCAACACAATCCTAGGTCGGACCATAATTAAATACTGAGTTAATTACAATCAACAAGTTGACTGTTATGTTTCACAGAATTAAGCCTGTCGAACTATTTGGTGAAACATGAAGATGATTGAAAATTTGTGTAATGAAAAAATTTCTAACATAGTTGTGGAATGTATTGTAATTCAATGATAACTGATGTCTGATTTCGAAGCTTCACATAATTTAAACTTGTGTAGCTAGAACTGAAAATTGCAAGAGCTTCAAAAATATGATGTAATTTACAGTACAAAAAATATGAATAACAGAATAAAAACAATAATACGAACATCAGAATTAAATTTTTCAGTATCAATTGAAACTCACAAATTTCAAAATCAATTAGTTCTTTAAATAGTTTTTAGAGAAGGTGGAGAGAAACAATTGGAAGTCCTAAAAAGAGACTAATTGACTAGCATCAATAGTCAAATTAAAACTTAAATGTCTCATTAACACTGATGAAAAAATTCAATTCAAATATTTTTGGTTAATACCAAATTATTATAATTTAATAATTTGGCTAATCTGTTTTTTACTTAAAATAAGCAAAATAAATATTTATTTATTTATTATTATTTTTCACTTTAGATAAGTAGCAAATATACTATAATTTTTTATGATATATATATATATATTTTGACAGTGAAAAGTATAAAATCACTAAATAATTAAACAGAAAAATAAAGATTTAATTATAGTTAAACTTATAAATTGACTCACGCACAGAATCTAATTACTTGTTGAAAATGAAAAACAAAATGCATATCTTGGATTAATTAAATAACTGTTTGTAATATTATGTGTTTATTAAATTAATAATTTTCCACATACTTACTCGTATTTTACAGCTTAAATTATATATTAAAATATTTAAAGAAGGCAAGTATATTTATTATAACATTGCATATTCCCCGAGGAGGGGTTTTTTTTTTTTTTTTTTTTTTCTGTTTAAAATTTTAGCTGTTCGTACTTTTATTTCTAACATTATTTCCAAAATTTACTTGAATTTCAATAAGTAAAAAAATCATAAATGTGCATAGTGTATGAAAACTTTTTTTCATCGGTTTTTAAACAACATGTGGTAATAGAAATATTATAAAAATTTTAAATCTCCAGACTGTCAAACATGTCAAAAATTATGAGAAACTGAGTCTATCTGTGATAGAACAACCTGTCTCATAAACGTGTCTCCAATTTTATATTCTAAGAACATAAGTGGAAAGAAATACTTCTGTAATTGAACAAATAAACTCTTAGAAATTAAAAATCAAGCTTTAAAAAATTAGAAGAAAAGAAAGTTTTTCTGAAATTTAAGACATTTTAACTGATTTTCTCATCCTGGAAAATCTTTTGAGTATGCAGTAGGTCAGGGATAGACAAACTACGGCACGAACAAAAGTTCTATCTAAAAAATATATTATATTTGTATAATATATATAATAACTATTTTTACGATATTACTATACGTTATATAATATTACTATATAATATGTAACATATACATACTGCATATAATATATATTGTATAGAGCTCTGGCCAAACCAGAAAAAGATGTCATGTAGAAGAGGTTTGCTATCTCGTTCAATTGATATTTACACTGGGCATTTTAAGCTTCGACAATGCTTTTCTTTTGTGGCTCGAGCACAGACATGTACGAGGGTCACTCTGAAATTTTTTGAGATACGGCTAAATGATACAAGTTTAACTTACCAAATTTTAAGAGAGTTCAAAACAGCCCCCTCCAACATCAATGCACTTATGCAGACGATTTTTCCAAAGATTAAATGCTTGACGCCATCCATTTCTGGGAATTGATGAAAAATATGCTTCTATAGCCTCATCAATCTCATCTTTGGAATGAAAACGGCGACTACGTAAATTTTTCTTGAGATTAAAAAAAAAGTCAAAAGTCACACATAGCAAGATCAGGGGAATAGGGTGGATGTTCTATCACTTTGATGTGTTTTTGTTTAAGAAATTCGACTGTCGATCTTGCCGTATGAGAAGATGCATCATCATGGTGAGGCATGAGTCCCCTTACATTCACTTCTTGAAGAATTTCTGGAAGTCACTTAGTGGTATACCAGTTAGCTGTGGCTGCCTTCTTTCCCTCCAGCTTGATGGCTTTGACCAATCCGGTATTTCTGAAGAAAACGACATACATAATTTCTGAAACTATAGCTGATGAAAGTCTTCCTGTGTGTTCTTGATCCAACAGAGAACTTCGACCTCTACAAAATTCTGTAAACTATCAAAATACAGTAGCATGAGATGGAGCTTCGTCTCCATATGCTAGTTGTAGACGTTGAAAGCATTCTTCTTGATTTAACCCCACTTTAAAATCATAGAAAAATCATAGCGCGATAATGCTCTAGCTTCAATTCCATTTTCCTTTCTTCCAAAATCTATTCTACGACAGTTAAATTGCAATTGTTGCCACATATTATCGTCTGCTGTCATAAAAGAGTTCAAATTTACAAATTTAACGAATATTTTTCTTGAGTTTGTCGTCTGCCACTGTCTCAAAAATTTCAGAGTTACCCTCGTATAACAAAAATTTACATCTCTTCTAGGAAAATTTCCAAGAAAGCGATATTTATGCAGATTTTAGCCGCTTGCAAAAGATGCATCCCGGCCGAACCCCCAATTTTTGTAGGGTTTACACCGGTTCCAATAGATTCATCCCGGCCGAACCCCCAATTTTTGTAGAATTACACCGGTTCCAATAGATTCTTCCCGGTCGAACCTACAGTTTTGTTAGACTTCTCTGCCAGTCTAACAATTGCTAGACTCTTGCAGTGGGTGTCTAGGGGATTTGACAGACACAATAAAAGTCCTGCATTTCTTTAAATAAAGCCATTTAATTGGATCTATAATTTACAATAATATTTACATTGGTTATTAATCAAGCGCTAAACTTATGCATCTCGCTCCTCTCTCGTTGTTCGTCCGCCTCCTCCTCAATCGCTCCTGCCAGAGTTCTCTTTCGCGCCCATCTGCGGGGCTTTCTTTTCTCATCCACGGGGACCTGTCCCCTTCTCGTGGGGTCAGAGTTCAAAGTTGAATACTCCCCCACATTGTAAACAGGCTCTGTCAAAGACAAGCAACCGTATGTGTCGCCGCCTGCTGATTTCCACACAAACAAATCCTACATTTATTAAATCTTTCTAAATGAATATTTATTAATTAATTATTAATTATGGAAGATTAATTTATTAACTTAATTTTTTTCACTTCTTTCTTTACTTTTTTTTTGATGAACGTGGAAATTTTAGTTTCATAAAGTTATTTTTCAGTACTTCTAATAGCAAATATTGAAGAATATAATAAATAGTGAATATATGAATGTTTTTCTATAAATGTTTCACTTATTGAGTAATATAGGCATATGTTCTAATATCACGTAGGATTGAAAGATGGCGGACATCATTGGGAATAGTGGCGAAATTATTAAAAGTATAATATTACCGCTGCATGTTCGAGTTATTGGGAATATTCGTAAAAATATTTCAACCCCAAAATGTCTACTAAAAACGTAAAGATGATTCAGAGTGGCATGCTTTGAAATATAAATGGATTTGGAAATATTTTTGCAGTTGTAGCGAATAAGCCAGTGGGTCTCGTCTGCAAAAACAATCTTCAAAGAATATAATATTTCCCGTCACGTCAAATCAAAGCATAATAATTCCAATTATGAAGCAAATGGCCGAGTATGAAAGGAAAGAGAAACATAAAATCTTTCTAAAGAATTATCTAGTCAATAAAATTGTTTTTAAGATAGTAAATAGTATCCACCAAGCAGCTTCACATGCAAATTACACTGTAGCATACTATATTGCTGAAAGTAATAAATCTCTCAATGAAGAGGAGTTCCGAAATTAGAGCAAATTGTTGTCAAAAATAAGTTTCTCAAATTTAATATCTGAAGCCCAGAAAATTAATGTTATGTTTGTTTAAGCTTATATATGTGAACAAGTGTTTTCTATAGGGAACTTTAAGAAGAATTTTATTAAAAATAGACTAACATAAAGCATTTACCATCATTTCTCAGCATTATTGCATTGCAATTCTAATCTCAATTTACAGAACTTTTTAAAATGCAGTGACAGTTTCATTTCTCACATTAATATTTGTATCGAATAATCTTTTAATTTAGTTTCAGTAATCTTTTTAAAGTTTTATATTGATAGCTAATTTTTTATTTATTCATTATTATTATTATTATTATTATTATTATTATTATATTTATTATTGGCACTCTCACAAAGTAGCTTATCTATCACTGCACTAGGTGATCCATACGTCGATTAACATTCGTTTTTCCTACTTTAATTCACAGTATACAGGAAGCCACTTTTACAGGTGTTAATACTTTTCAAGCATTATTTTAGATGACGTAGTGAGAGTAAAGAAGTAAATTAACCGTTTATGGTTTTAATGAGATATTTCTATAGATCCTTAATGCTCTGAGTCAAACAGTATTTTGAATTTTCTTCTAAGGCAAGTTTAAAAGATTTAAAGTTTTTGGGCAAAAATTATAATTCTTTATATATTTTACATAAGTTATAATAAGCCTTCAATACATATTCTCTTAGTGTAAAAACCTAAGAAGTATATTAACTGTTTTTTAAAACCTAGTTTGAAATGTGCTTTACAGTGCTACAAGAACCGACTCGGCGCAGCTGTAAATGTGGTGTGGTATAGGAGCAATGTAGACCATTGTAGGTTAGACGAACCGTTTGAAAGGCGGTTTAAGATATTAGTCCGCAAGTGGGTCTGTTTTTTTAATTTCTCCTTATTACATTTCGTTGTCTCTTTTATTCTTACTGTATCACTTTTTTTCAGCCTGGGAAATACCGGATAAGTCTACTAGTACATTACAAATTTATTTAATAAACTGAAAATTCCATTATAGCTATCAGTGTTTTCAAAACTTATTCTATTATGTAGTGCATTAAAAATACTAAGATTTTAAGGAACATTTTGTTTTTTGATGAAGAAAGATAAACCCATCTTTCAAGTTTCTCAATTGTAATAAAAAATAGCATAAAAAATTATAATAGTTTACTGGAGTATAAGATATAAGGAAAAAATTAAAAATAATTACTAAAAAATGTCTGAAATATAAAGCACTTTTAATGAGCTTAATACTGAAATTTTTTTATAAAATAATTAATAACAAAAATCTTTGGCGGGTATATTTAAAAGATTTTAATACTAAAAACGTATAACAGTTAAAAGCTTTGATTCCAAAATAACAATATTATTATGATGTGAAATGCATATGTGTAGGTACATTGCAATCTTTTTTATTTATTTATTTTTATAAATTTACTTCCAGAACTAAAATTTGTAGAAATATACGTTTAATTCTTTTTTAATATAAAATGAAAAAAATAATAATAATAACAATAAAAAATAATGATAAATTTACAAATTTGATAATGATAAATTTACAGTAAAAATTCCATAAGATTTTTAAAACGAAATATATATATACATTCAGATATTGCACTTAATATAATATGTTTTTTAAACATAATCCTTATAAAAGTTTTAAAACATTATATAAACAATTTTAAGACTAAATTAATTTCACAGTAGTTTTAGCATGCAGTTCAGAATTATATTACATTTATTTTCTCTACATTAATTTTCAGTAGTAATTATGAACTATTTTTCAAACAAATATTGCCTTAATAAATAAAATCATCTAATTAGAATATTTAATTGTTTTTATCTAGTGTTTATTTATATAACTATAAATAAAACTAGAGAAAAACAATTATATGTTTATTATATGATTGTATGATAAGCATACGGTATATTCTTTTCGAAATTTGTAAATTAATTATTAATTTGCCTCTCGAAAGAAGTTATACTATTAAAAAAATAATAGTTAATAATAATAAAATGATAAGGTTTAAAAACTAAATGTATAGTGTGCAGGTTGGATAATCGAATTGTAACTAAGTATAGTTAAAACACAGGTTGGAGAACTCACAGCTTTGTTTACGCACGCACAAACACCACACACATACAATTAGAGATGTACAATATTTAACACATTTAAGTACAGATAATTATAGATTCGTGGAAGGACTCCACTTCTAAGCCAAAAACCAGAAACTCGGCTACTCGCAGGGTGAGAGAAATATACTTCCTCTCCAGAGGAGAATCTGTAGTCTAACTAATGCACAGGGTTGCGCTTGACTATATTTCCTCTCGAAATGAGAGACAGTAGATCAATTAAAGTTTATTCATAAGGTTCAGAAGAGTATAGTTGAGCCATACTTCCTTTCGGATGAGAGTCTCGAGGCCTACTGACCATTTCTCCTGAATGACACAGGTAGGGGGAGGGGGGCTCTTGCGAGTGTGGAGGAGGAAGCATGGTTACAAATGTTTTTTTTTTATATCACAAAACTATTAAATGTACATTACAATAACCATTAAATTAAGATCAGTGAAACCAATAATGGAATGAGACGAATCCTCTTGCGGAAAAAAAAAAATGCAAGTACAAGATTATCAGCAACAAAACATATATAAAAATCACAAGAAAGTAATGGAATATGTGCAATTAGTTCAAATTGAATGGGATAAAATCAGTTGAATGTTTAATTCTATCATCCCATTGTCATGGATGAGTACTAAAGAAGAAAATTTTCATTAATGTAAAAAATCACTGATTTTGAATTTAATCTGACAAAAACTTGATAAAAATAATTTAATATTATTATATTTACCAATGAAAGCAGATGTAATAAATTTACAGCTAGTGATTCGTTAAGCGTGCATTCATGGTGTGAGAATGCATTTGTATCCTGTCCAAATCTTTATTGATGACATCATAGCTCAATAAATGAATATTGACATCTGAAACGAAAATTGAAAATTATCAGTCTAAAAATTAGGTTTGTCGTGAGTTTTATCAGGATAACAATCCTAAACATATTGCCTTGAATGTTTGATTGAAGTCTTTTTTTTAAAAGAAAAAGGTGTGGCTTTTAAAGATGTCATTAAAATAACTCCACGGTCATCAGATTTATACTCAATAGGACATATTTGAAAATAGTATTCAGGAACATAACATTTCCTCAAAACAATAGCTAAAATGTGTAATGCATAAAATTTGGAACAAAATAGACTGAAAATTTACTAAAAATTATTTCCAAATCTATAAAAAGAAGATGAAATAGTGTTCTTAAAAACTTGTAGATATGATATTAATATTCAATTAAGTAATTCAAAAAAATTTTTTTAACCATTAGCTGAAAGGTTTTTATTGCACCTAATTGTTCCTATCCGAAAACTTTTGTGTGTATCATTCATGTCTTCATCACGTATTATTGCTTTGATGGCATCTGTAGGCCAATCACCTCTTCGACGCTACTGTCTGTGGGTGGTCGCCATTTCGAGCATTCATTGTCAAGTCAAGTAATTATTGCATTTAAAGCAAATTTAATGTAAATAATTCAAACAAAAATATAAATGTAAAAAATATGTTCAAGCTAAATTGTTTCAAAGCATTACATTTTGTTTAATAACTTTTTATTTAATAATCTGTAGATATGGCACATCTATGCAAAAACTTTTGTGAAGCACTATATATATCAGATCCTCGTATTCATTTATGTATGCGACGATGATTATATACACTGACAGTTATAGAGAAAAGAGATATTTGGAAGGACTTTCAAGTCTAACTATCATATATTGCGTCTTATAGTAGAAAAATGAGACATTGTCACAATTATCATCGAGTCTTCTCGTTTCTGAAAACAGCTACACAATAAGTCGTCTGCAGAAAAGAGCCTGTGCCGTCTTGAAATGCTGTGTCTAAACTCGTTAACACTTACCAGGTCCGTTTTGAGGTTGAATTCAAAAAATTGTTATGAAGGCAATTATGATTTTACAAGGAATTTATACTAGTGTTGAGTAGTACGTTTTTAAAAAGAAAAAAATAAGTTAATTTCATAGTAAAATGTCTTTTCTCAAACATGATTTCTTTTCAAGGAAATATACATTTGATGATTTGAAATAAATGATTTCAATAGAAATTTATAGACATCTGAATATTTATTATTGAACCACTATATTTAGAAATATAATTACTATTAGAAATTTAAATGTTATTAATAATATTATTCACCTTTTCCCGCCACTTGAAAAATAAATGCTTATAAGATTTGATCATTTCCCTCAAAGCAATTCTAATATTAACCGGTTTAAAGCGAACATTTATTCGAAGGCAAATCCTACATTTTTCGGACGTAGCTGAATAATTTCTTGCCAAAGGCGCAGAAAACGAGATTTAGCATCTTTGATAGAATACTATACACGTCACACTCGTTTGGCAGCCGTAGCCGACCGAAACTCCTTTCCATTCCCCCTTCTCAGTTCTTAGGAGGAAAACACCTGTGGCGGATGTCGGCAGTAAACAGAGTGCGTCAAACCGATAACCTAACAATGATCGGATGCAAAATTTCTCCTTGTTTCTTCCGTACATCCACGTAAATATTGCAAGGAATTATTAGTAAAAATATCTTAATAATTTTTTGTAAAGATTTCAAATTGAAGTGAAGAAATCAGAATTAATTATTCCGCAAATAATTCCATTCCGCAGTTGTCAAAATTTATAAATCGTCTGCTAACCTGTTGGAGTTCTAAATAGGCTTAAGTAAACAGAAGCATTTGCGATGGCTTGTTCGGCAGTGACGCTGTCTTTCGCGACTATAACCGCTGTGGTGGCTGTGGCTTGTTTGGCCATCGCTTTCGGAACGGACAATTGGTACGAAATTCGAGTAAACAGAACAATCATCGAAGAAAGGGAACCTACACAGTCTCAAAAAGAGTTTGATGAAGATATCCGGTATTTCAGCCGAGATGTAGGCTTGTTTAGAATGTGCTTCCCAGATGCAGAGAAACCCAAGAAAGGTAAGAGTAATTTGATTTTGAATTCTAAGTAAAAAAAGTAATAATAACAATTCTGACAATTTTCGTTAAAATGCTTCAAAAAATTTTAATTATGAAAGATAAAATTTTTTTGAAGAACAAAATTTATTTTTGATCAAAATAATATCAAAATTCTAGATTTGTTCTGTTGCAAAAACGTGTTTACATTAATTTGTTTTTGATATTATGTTGAAGAATACATAAATATTTTCGAGATGAATTAATTATTCTAATTAATAAGTGATATTCATTTAAGTAACATGATTTTAATCAGGGATAATTTATTATTTCAGTCTTAATGTATAAGACTCGATACTATATTTTAATATTTATCGAATAATTCAAGTAATTTTTTGAGGCAGTGGTATTTTTTACGAACATATTAGAACCACTTTACATTAAAACTATTTATTTCTTTTTGTAACTTTTTATAATTAATTATCATTTCTTGATCATTTACAGTTGCAAAAGATTTCCTTTTATGAATGAAATATTTATACAAAAATAATAATTTGAATCTGATATAATTTCGATATTTGTATAATTTAAGCTAAAGAATTAAAATTTTCTTTAAAATATAAAATTATCTTTAAGGTTTGATTTGCACCGAATACCGATGCATTAATATGACTTTAATACTACTTATATTAATAGATTTTCACGCATTTTCTTCTATCAGATGTAGTTAATGTTGCTATGTATTTCTTTCTTAAATTTTAATAATATTGCCAGACAATGAATTAAAAGATAATATTCGAATAATTGTTGTTAAATTTCTTTTTAACCTGATTTAACTTTACCTTATTATCTTCTTTAGTTAACTCTTTGATCATGCGATTATGAACCAAATCCGACTTAATAGGGAAGGATTATTTCAACTTAGTATGCATAGACGTAGTCTTGTTAACATATTCGTCTGTAGAAGCCATACCGGAACCCCTTTTCTTTTCCTTTTATAGTTCACAAATCTCAAACCAAGCATAGTTGTTGACTAGGCAACGACAGGGAAGGGATGAAAACAAAGGCAATGGCCCTTTTGATTTCGAACAGAATAAATCTGTTGATAAAAATGATGTGATTTTTAAAATTTTTTTTTATTCTATAAAAATCGATTTATGATAATTATGGTTTAAGATTAAGTGCTTTTAGAATGAGACCCAAAATACAAAATCATTAACAAATTAAATTTATTATAGAAACAGAGACATGAGTTATTCGCTATATTTTGCTTAGATTCATTTTCGACTAATTTTAATTAAATTGCAATTTTGTTAACCATGTATATCTTGTTAATTTTGCTATTTATTATAGCTCTTTTCTTGAGCAAGTTTTATAGTTCAATTCCCACTCATTTTACTGATAAAAACCTTTCAAAAATCAATTTTTATGCTTATTTAATAATTTTATTTGAAAGGACATTAGTTAGAAATATCTATTTTTTTATTTTTAACAAAATAATTTTTTTTATATTACAGTAAAAAAATTCTGAATCTCTGATTGACTTTTATGCTTTAGCTATGAGATTAAGCCCTTTTTGTAATCAGTAATTAGTTTTAATTTACGTGTAGAAAAATATCAATTGTCGTTCTTAAATATAATATAAGATCGTTTTTCAGATCATCAATTCGAAGTTTTCTAATAGAATTATTGATCACATATTTTTCCAAATTCATGAATGAATTCAAATTTTGCATTCGATTTATGAAAAAAAAAAAAAAAAAAAAAGTTGAAGGATATTATGAAAATTGTTAGCATTTTATATGCTAATAAAACTACGTGTAAGGAATCTATTGGATTCATTATATCAGTAAATAATTTTCAGACAAAAAGATATCCTTAATATAAATATATGATTTTTTTAATATTATAAAACTAATTCAGAAACTCTGTGCAGTTTTAAATAGGCTTTTTTTTTTTTTGTCCCGAATTTTATTTGCTTACATGTGTTTATTTTCCGCATAACATAATAAGTTATTTATTTCCAAAAACCTTAAGTAATTCTTTTCACAAAAGATATTTTCAAAATCATATGTACAGGAGATGATACAATAATTTTCCATTATTAAATTTTAGGTTATTAAGGTTTATTATTCTACTATTTTAATTTTATTATTTCTATTATTTATTTCTACTATTTTTATACAAAAATATTTATAGACAAAAAGAATTTTCATCTTTTTACTAATATCCACAAATGATACTAAAATCCTCAATCCAATTATTTAAAAGTAAAAAGTTTTTTTAATAGTGTTAATTAGGAATATTAAAAAGTACTTTACAGTTATTTTAATAATTTTTAATAAAAATATACAATAATAATAATTTAACTTTTAGTAAAATTTAATTTTAAATAACAAAATCAAAATCAAATTAATTATTTAATAAAATTTCAAATTTAATATTTTTAATAATTTACAATTAATTTAACAATATTAAATTAAATTTATTTGTTGGTAATTTTTATCTTTGATGTATCATCTTATAAATTATCTTCATTATAAATATCTATTATTCTTTCTATTCTGTTTATCAATAATAACATAGTATTTCCCATCATTTAATATCCCGCCTTTTATTTTATCATTCATTCATTTCTTGCATTTTAGAATCTTTTTTTCCTCTTCATATATTCCGAATTTCATTTGTATTTTTCTAGCATTCACCTTTTCTTCCCTCAACCTGTTACAAAACAAAAATAAAAATCTGAGGAAAAAAAGAGTGACTTAAAGATGATACGACTACGCGTCTTCTTTGATATTCTTTTTTTAATATTTTTTTACTTTTCTTTTCCGAACAGGATCTTCTATGTAAGATTGTGGCGTAGGCTACATCAATGTGAACACATAACGTGGCAGAAGATACATGGGCGTCCATGTTTTTTTTTTTTTTTTTTTTTTTTCCATGCACCCGCAGGGCCGAGGAGGTTTATAACGTGACCTTAGTCACCTAAACCAAGGTCGCAAGAGGTACGCAGGTAGCCAGAATTAATTCAGTATGCCAGCAACATGATTAGAGAATAAGATAGTTCTATCATATAGAATTCCTAACATGTCGGACGAAAATGTTTCTATACATTGAATTTGGAGACTACTGTTAGGAAATATTAAAAAATAGTAAGCAATATAAATGTATATTATGGATAAGGCTGTTAAAAAATAATTAGTCTATGAAAGCCTCGCGACAAATTTATATAATATTGTTGTTTCAGAAAGATTATTGTGGAGTTCATTTTGACTATATATGGAATTCATTGCAATACAATTCGCTAATATATATATTTAATAATTTCTAAATGAGATTGGAAAAAAATATATAAATAATCTTTCCATCTAATACAGGCAGGACAACATGTGGTCCTGCATAAACTTCATTACACACAGAAATTTTTGTATATTTATTTTTTCCAATTATATAGTAAGATATTAAAAACTAGAAAAAGAAGGGTTTTTTTTTTTTTAAAAACTTCTTTAAGAAAAGTTTTATTGAAATACTTTTTAAAAATACTTTTAAATCTACTTTACCTTTTACTTTTAACTCTTTTAAAAATACTTTTTAAATTTACTTTTCCTTTTTTCAATTTCTAAAATATTTTTTATGTTTAAAATTTTTGATTTGTTCAATGATATTTTGGATTCATAAAATCTAATTATGAATTAAAAAGTTGAATTTTTTAAGTGGTATAAAATCTTTACGGGGCCTGATGGCCGAGTGACTAGCGCTCTGATGCTCGGTACCACAGGTTTCGGGCTTGAGTCATGGATGTTTGTAGTAGTTTTGAATTTCACTTTAAATAGTAGGTCCCGGTCTAATATGACTACTGGGCGTAGGGCTGACAAGCCTCTCCCGTAAAAACAAAACATCTTATGTTTCGGAATCTGCCAGAAGGCCTTGGCCTGTCATGGGGCTGTCGCATTTTGAAGAAGATTAATTCTTTAATATTGTTTTTATAAAACTATGCAAGTACAACAATAAAAACTTTAATTAAATTCCGTTGAGCAATAAACAAATTTTACATATTTCAGGAAATTTAGTTTGCTTTCTTCTCATGTACACTACGACATTTGTTTACTAAATAAATTTTGTCTCTGTTTATTAAACCAAAATTCGAAATTCTTATATATATTTTTATACGAAATTCTTATATATATTTTTATACGAATTTCTTATATATATTTCTACATCGGTGGGTCTCGTGCTGCAATTGTGTATACCACCAACATTCCGTAGAAGTGCAATGTAAGTGGGAAAAGGGTAACTGACCTGCATTTGCTTGCCGTTTGGTAGAAAACTCCCATCAACGCATTTTAATTATCGGTGTGAGACGTTTGCATACCCTATCGCATTCGCAATAGTATCTCTTCTTTCTGAATGCAGTGACTGCAACGAACACCTATTGTGGATTAGAAAATGAACGCACCTGTATACCAGTTATGCATATTACCGCTTAACAGCAAAATGGGCTAAATAAACGGTCTTGAGAAAGAAAATTTGGCATTTGATAGTTTTTGTCCACAAGATCAATTAAGTATACTTTTTTCATTTGATGTTTTTCTGTTTCTTTTGAAATGTCAAGGTTATTGTGAAGCATAATGATTTATCACGTTATGCAATTTTTTTTTTACATTTTGTAATAATGCTTTTATTTAAAAAAAACGAGTAGAAAGATTCTAATCTATGACATATGATTACTTTTTACTTGGTAAATTATTCTGCATTTCAAAATTGACTGTCATTTTTAAAATTCGAGAAATATAAGTAAAATCAAAATTTTATCTTTTTTGATAAATGAATAACATTTTTCATAATACGAGCTTAAATGCATATCATATATAAGCATTTTTTTTCCTTAGCTTTAAAAATTATGTACTTTTATAAAAGGCGTTTAAAAAATGTCTAGAAATTAATTAAAAGAATCTAATATAATTTTTTATGTAATATATACAGTGAATATTATACAGTGAAATACTTTGGGATTATATAATTAATAATTCTTACAAAATTATCTCTGGAAACTGTTTTTGAATCGATTGTCTAGTAAATTATATATCTAACGTTCATGAAATTTGATAAATGCTATTGTAAAAAATCTGATATGAACAAAAGAGATATATTTTAGAAGTATATATTATTTAGATTTAATACATTCGTTTAATGTAACATTCGAATCATTTAGTGTAATTCATTACTTAAAATAAAAACTAATTACACAAATGAAATCTTTGTGACCAAATAATAATAATTTGATTCAATAAATTTTTCTTCATTTAAAAGTGTTTAATTTAATAGATTTTTCTACATTTAGAAAATTTTCAGATTCAGATTGCAATATAATTCCCTAATTTATATATTCATTAATTGCTAAACGAGATAGAAAAAAAAATGTAGAATTAGTTTTTCCATCTAAAACAGGTCTGGACAACATGTGATCTGCATGTGTGTCCCGCACAGAATTCTAACTTTTTTTACAAACAGAAATATTTAAGTATTTGTTTTATTTATTTATTCTAATTATATAGAAATATATTAAAAACTAAAAAAAAGAAAAGTTTTTACTTTATTTAAATGCTTGTCTACACTTCCTTTTTTTCAATTTCTAAAATATTTCTTATGTTTAAAATTTTTTATCTGTTCAATGATATATATATATTTTAAAATTTAAACAAAAAAAGTCAAAATTTACTGTGCTATGTCTTGGTTTGTCACTCTGTGATCATCCTGTGCACTCAAGGGCTAAACCGACCCTGCCCTACAGTTTAAAGTAGATTCCGAACCACTCACAAACATCCATGCCACCACCAGGATTCGAACTTGGAGTCTGTGGTACCAAAGGCCAGAGCGCTAGCCAATTGGATATCAGGCCGCCTATGTTATGTCATTTTTGTTTCTTTATCACAGTGGTTATCAGAGGGAGCATCTTATTTTATACTGAATACCTATAATTAGAATTAGTATATATAATGTGTAATCCGAAACTATTATTTTTCACCCCTTTCAAATGCATTCCACGAAAGCCAAAGCATTGAATACATCTGATTTCCAGCCAATGAAAAGTTAATTATTAAAGTTTTTCAAATGTTAACTAATACTTAAGAATATGTATTGCATTGAATATATCTGATTTCCAGCCACTATGAAAAGTTAAATGGCTGTTTAATAAAAATTTATATTTGATTGAAAAAACTTTGGCTTATATATCTTATGAACTTCGAAGGTATTAAAGTGTTTGTATTTATAAATTCTCTAAATTTCTGCACATCCTATTTTTCTATCCAATTCTTCCATCAAGAGGATGCATGTTGATTTCCTTCTCCTCTCCCATTGATCCGGAAATGATCAACAACAACCGTTCCGTTCATTCCACTTGTGCCACGAAGGAAAGAAAAATGTATCGGATTTTCCAAAACCAGCAATGCGTAGCAAGAAATGAACTGAGATGCTGCATAGTTTTGCTGCTAACAGGGAATGATGTATTTTAAATTCCAACAGTTGCGGTTTTTACGAGAATTTCTATCCGTTTCTCCCTCCAGGCTTTTTTTTTTTCTAGTATGACGTCATGGCTTTTTAACATGTTTCCACGTTACGTCGATCATCTCGTTATAAAACTATAGTAATAACATGATTTATTTTTCTATTTTATGGAACGTTTTAAACTACGTTAGAATTGGGTTATTTCAAGAAGAAAAATTAATCGAAAAATTGATATCTATATATATATTTCTTTTTTTTTTTTTTTTTTTTTTTTTATGTGAGAAAGATAGAGGTCCGGATATATTTATTTCTTAAAGCTGTTTTCAGAGCTAAAATTTCTTTAAAAATAGGGGCCGACTTAGTATGAAATTTCTGTGATAACTTGTGTCACAAAAAATTGTTCATTAGAATTACAATACAAAAATGCTTTGTTCGAGTGGCTGTTAAGATTAGCGATGGATTAATTTCATAAAATATTTTAAACCGCATTTTTCAAATGTTATTTATTACTTAAGAATGTGGAGAGAAAAAAATTAGAAATAACTTAAGAGCTAGATAACTTTGTATTATTGAGTTAAGAGAAAAATGTTTAAGCGATTTAAATTTGAATAAATAATTACAAATATTTTAGTAAAAATATGTAATATACATATATACATATGTATTATATCTTTAATTTATGCTTACATTCTAAACATATATTTGCGTAAAAAAGAAAATTTTAAATTTAAAGGAATTTGAAATGTTCTTTACTACATTTTAAAGTCATTGTAAAATTGTATTGTATTAAGAGTTTGATAATCAAAATTTTTAATGAATTTTCAAATCATGCATAGTATTTTGAAATAATCAGAAATTAAAATTATTAATAATTCTCAACTTAAATTAAATTTTCTTTTACTTTACAAAATCCAACTCGTGGTCATATAAATTCTCATCTATTATAAAAACTAAAATATTCTGATAATAATAATCTTAAAAGTTATATTGTCTTTATTTATTTATTTTTTGGAAAGATAATTATAATTTACTGGATGCTAATTATTTTTTGCACAATTATTTTAATTATAAAAAATTACTGATTGATTTAATATTTCATCATTTTGGTATTAAGAGCAGGCTAGTGGGCAAGAGAACGAAGTGCAGTAACCTTTGAAAATCCTCGCGAAAGGCAAAACCCACTCTTCTGTCTGTCGGGATTCCGTGTGGATTAAATGGATTCTAATAAAAATAAATAAATAATAATAGTGATTATTTCCTAATTTGTGTAACATCAAAAAAAAAAATATTTAAAAATGATTTTTATTGAATTATTTTTAAATTTATTTTCCTCGATTGTTGGGAATGCATATGACATAACATAACATAGCATCTAACATTTATTTATTTATATGTTTATATATATATATATATAGGGAGAGATATAGACAGATTCTCTAAGAATTTAAACTTGCATTAACTAGCGGTGACCAGATCTGATTACACTTTTAGCTTGCAGTCTTGACGCATGTCAGAAGAGACCGGTTTCTTTTTTCCGTGAGCCACTTGAAGGAAGCATGTTTTTACGGCATCGAACTGAGGTCAAGTTAGCTGTAAACGGCCTATTAAAGTGTCTGTGTATAATCAAGCTTTTTAAATACTCTTATTCACCTTTGTTTCGATTTCTGGACAGTTTTTTTTTTTTTTCCCATTAGTATAAGAAAGTCATTGTTTCATATTGCATTGACTGTCATCAAGTTTCTTATTTTAATTGCTGTAGACTTTGACAGAACATGAAACGTATTAAGGTTTTTTCTATTCCTCGTTTTATAATTATTATAATGGTGATATTGAAGAATGCCAATCTCGAAACTAGATGTTTGGAAAGAGATATTACATTGGAATCCCAGAAATAGATTAATTTTTTTTAAGGAATTTTTGTTTAGTTGAACGTAAGCCAGTATATTATAAAACAATCTATTAAAATTGTACCAACTAAATTATTGTATAATTTTTTGTAGTTAAATTTGTTTTCATTAGTTTTAAATCAGTAATTTCCATTTAAAAAAATATAATTATTTTTTAGTGTCATTATTATTGTTTTGAAAAGATATTCACGAACGGGCTAGTAATAATTATGGTTTTAACATTTACTTGAATTATAATTGTAATAAAAATATAACTGAAGATCAACTTCGTATTACTTCCAAATTGAATGTGGCTAATTAATGCATATCATTGTGTTATGACCCAAATTGTTACTTATTTTGTTTAAATACTGCGCCAGATTTTTTTGTTATAACTTCAGTGTTAATCATCGCCATTTTGAATTTTTAAATGTTTATTGAGTTCAATACACTTTTAATTTATTAAACATATAATCAAAATATTCACATCTATTGGAGTTTTTAGGAATAGAAAAATTATTAAAAAAATAATAGCTAAATATAAAAAGAAAATAAATCACAATTAATTTTTTGAGTTATCATTCTCTATATTTAATAATGAACGAAATAATAATAAAAAAAGATGAGTTGATTATAAATTGCAAGAAGTTTCTATAATTTTTTTCTTTGCCTGTTCATCATTACTTGAAAATGCAGGATGGTCAAATAGGATAGAGTATATAATGAGTAACTATAAGCTCAATGAATGCTATCGGTAGTAAAGTATAATGATGTATTCATTTATTTTTCAATTATGTGTTGTTTTTTAATTATTTAACTTTTTTAATTATTCAATTACAATTTGGAAGATATTATTTTTGAATGTGCATAATTTATTTTCTTACTTTATACCATTCTTTTAAATTAACACGTTAAAATCGTATTAAAAAAATCAGAAATTATGTCAAATAATTAGCTTTGTAATCTGAAACGTTAAAAGTACATGAAAATTTATTTACATCCATTGAAATTAAATTTTATTAAATTAATTTAGTCTCTGTCATTTTAAGTTTTTAAATTTAAAATAATGTGCCTGTTAGAATCTGTTATATAATTAACTTAATATATTAATTGTAATAAAATGGGATTTGCTATTCATATTGTCTATCCTGCAAATAGGTTGTATTAAAGTACAACTAAGTATGAAAACACACAAGTCTATGTTTGTATAAATCTCCTTGAATAATTATGTTTTACAATTTATTAACAAAAAGAAAACAAGCTTAGTAATAGGTCATATTCCCTCTATTAGAAATATTTTTATATATATATTTTTTAAAACTGTGTAATACATAATCATTTTCTTTATTGAAATTCGGGTTTTATTACATGATTTTACTGTAATTTTAAGTATTTTTTTAAATTAATAAACAATAAAATATTTATTATAATTTTTAAATTAATAATCAATTTTTTATACTATCAGTTTTTTCAATGTTGTTTTTGTTTACAGTTGGAATTATGTTTGATTGAAAAAAATTTTCTCACACCCTTTTGTAAGATCGCTTGCTATTATTTCATATGTGTTAAGTAAATTATACTTTAACTCAAAAAAGATGAACGCAATCAAAAATTGCTTCATATTGTTAAATCAAGTTCTCAGTATTCTGTATAAAATAAGAAATCATTTGAAAATTTTTGTTAGGACAACATTTTTTATAAAAATATAATAAATATTATAAAAATTTTAACTTCTATTTTTTATTATGTGTTATAAATTATATTTAAAACGATTGAGTGTAATAAATAAGCTTTCATAATTATACACAAAAGGCATTTAAGATAAAAGAACTAAGGGCGTGTTCTAAAGAATGAGATAATATTTAGTAAAAAAAAAAAAAAAATTGTATATATTTTCTAAATTATACTTATCTAATTTTCATCTCTGTAAGTTAATTCTAATATCATTAGGTTCTACATCACAATTTATTTCTACTACTGTTTTGCATTATTATTCCAAATTTAGAAATAAGGATACTTTCTAATTTATATTCCTACTGTGTTGAAAATTATAACTGAAAATGAAAATGTCTATAAAACTTTCAAATGCTTAAACTTTAGTTTGTATTTTAATTTCTTAGAAATCATTTAAGTTTTAATATTAAGTAAGTATTTATTTTATTTTATACGTTATTTAGCATTTCAGGTTCTTTCCATACTCTTCACAAACGTGTCAAACACGTTTCACACCCAATCTACATAAATGTGTTTAAAAATGATACATAATTTTGTTATTCCGTCCTTGTTAAACTCGAGTGATAAAACATTTCTTCACCTCTGTGTTTACATGATATCAAATGTTAAGGCTGACGTTCGATGATAAATCACTGTCACTCACAAAATAATGAAGGAAATTTCATTGAACCGTCGTGATCTCTTCTCTTCCATCTCTTGCTAGTACTCATTATTTGAAAGGATGAATAAATGGGGCAAAGTTACCACTGTTCATTGCAATCTGAAGCATTTATATTACAAATTACCAACCGACATTCTTTCCAATATATAGAAAGAGGAAGGCAGGCACTTTCTACACCATAATGATGATGAGAGCCGTGCGCATAGGAATGCCTTTTAAACCAGTCTGACTGCCCTTCTCTCAAGTCTTCCGCCACATTCCGCCATCCCCGTGAGCTGCCGTTCGCAAGGTCACCCACCTCTCCAGAGCCAGATAGCCCCAAGAAACGAAAATCCCTCCCTCGTGAACTCGTAAAGCAGACCGACATTTCAATTAAATAAACATAATGGCCAAATCAGAACATTTTTTTTTTTTTAACTTGATGTTTTATTCTAAGAGTTAAGCACAGAGAATGTAAATTGTTTGGCCTTAGTTTCAGCAAGTTAAAACTGTTGTGTTTGAATCTGTTACAGATGATTGACTTTTCTTTTTTTTTTTTTTTTAATGGCTGCATATTTGTTTTCTTTTTGTACAAGTTTATCTCCATATGTAGTTAAAACAAGATAATATTTGATATAAAGGAAGCCTATAACTATAGTATTTCAGCTATGTGTAATGTAAGAATATGATAAACGAGTTTGGTTTTAACATATACTTCTTATGTATAACTTCCTTCGAAATATTACTTTCATTTATCTTTTTAAAGGATATATATATATATACACACTTATTAGCTTAATCTTCATGGAAACTACTCAAACAGCTTAGATTTTTAAAACACTTATATATGTAATATATAAAGTGACTCTAGTTATTTCAGGAAGTATTACAAAGAAAGGACATATATATTTATATATAATGTTATATATTTATGTATATATATTTCGTTATATATTTAAGAAAACTTGTTAACGCTTTTCTGAATAAGTTTTAATGCAGAGAAAATTTCCGCTTGTTTCGTTACTTATTATTTTGAAACATTTTTTTTTTTTTAAATTAACTTTTTAAAATACTATGTGTATTTCATTATATATATAAAATTATAAAGAAATGCATGTTTAGATTTATTTTTTAACGGAAAGAAGAAATCTGAAGACTAAAATAATAAATGCATCAAAAATTTTAATTTTGCAATGAAAGACCCATAACTTTTTACCTTAATTTAAACGTTATTATAAATTAGACTAATAATTATTTTATTAATTACTAATATTCTATAACAGGGTTTGTTGAAGATAATTCAGAATTATATATAGAAGAATATGTAGAAGATAGTTCACAATTATAGTTTTTATAAAACGAACTTATTCATTACTTTCCAAAAAATCGGAAAATTTAGCATAATACTGCCAAAAATAAGTAAATTTTAATGCGTAAATTGTAATGCTGCATCAGAATATAATATTCAAATTAGTGATTTAATAGTATTCACATTATTAGACATTAGATAGATATAGAATATTAGACATTATTTAACAGAATTACGATGAATTTATTAGAAGAATTATGAATTTATTTGAAGAATTACCATGGCGAGCTATTGAGCGGCCAGAATCAATCCTTCGTATCAAGAGGGATAAATAGATTTAAGCGTCTGCCTTTTCTGCAAGTAGCAACGGCGAAGTAAGATTTCATGATAGGCATGTTTTAGACATTATTGAACAGAATTACGATGAATTTATCTGAAGAATTACGAATTTATTTGAAGAATTACGATGGCAAGCCATTGAGCGGCCAGAATCGATCCTTCTATCAAGAGGATTAAATGTGACCTCTTCTGTAATTCATAGTCTGTGGAATATATTACAAGATCAAAATCAGCTTCTAGAAAGTGCAACCGAGGAAGACATTGAATTAAAAGGCCGCAGATGACCATTATTTGCAGCTGACTGCAAGAAGATACACAACCGTTACATCTAACATAAGATCTTCTAATGTAGTTGCCTCTGGAAACATAATATCCCATTCAACTATGCATGGAGTAAAGCGATCTCCTATTCACGATGGAGAGTTGTATGTTAGATGTCTAGCATTATGTGTGCATCACCACAGAAATGAAAGGGTTAATTAGACACACATACTTATTTCAATTGGAGTTTAAGTGAATTCAGAAATTATATATTTTTCTTTTTTACATATTTTGAAGACAAAAAAATAAATTTATTTTCTTTTATTACAGTTTAAATTCATTTATTAATTAATTATTATTTATTTATTATTAAATTTTTATAATATTATATAATTTTTATTATATAAATTTATTTTCATTTATTTTAAATTTTCCTTTTGTGCCTAATTTGTGGATAATTGTTTAATTAATGTTTTCACCAAATTTCATTAAATTCCAATGAAAAGAAATTTCACAATCATTATTTTTCTAATTTTTTCCTTAATTTCTGGAAACCAAATGTGTTTATAATTATGTAACAGTTTTTTAACTGCTTCGAAAAGAAAATCAAAATTTTCAGCTTAAAATTTTAGAAAATAGAATGATTCATTTAAAATATTTAATCGATGTTTGGAAGAAGCATAATTACCACGGTAAACTTTTATGTTATCTGAAACAGATTGAAATTATTTTATACTCACATTATACACTTTTTATTTATTTATTTTTATTATTATTATTATTATTATTTTTTTTTTTTTTCTGCGATTGTAAAAATTTTCTGGCTTTACATTTCAAACAATTCGGTAGCCTGAAAACGCGAATGGAGTATTCTTATGTATATGTGCTATTCAGTTCCTTAAGTGACGAAAAAGTTCTGACAAAATATGCAGCATTGCTGTTGTTCAATTTATTTGATGAATACTGGGCTTTTCTTTCCAAAAAGTTTTATGGTATAGGCTGGTCGATTCGTTTCATGTAAGGCGGCAATGTGTTGATGCGGTCTACTAACTCGAGCAGAAGATATTACGACAATGGGCAGACGATTTCAATAGGTTCTTCCTTCTCCCTCCTCCCTGTGTTAGATTCTCTCGAGCTCTTTTCTCAATCCCCATTATTCTCTTGTTTCAAACCTGACACACATTCGTTATAAGTGATTTCTCAGCCTTCTCACGAGAAATGCGACGGAAAGGCAGACAGTTTTCAAACGAGGTTGGCTGAACTCGCAAGGATGCAGAAAAGCCTTGTTGAAGGAAGGGTGTGCAGAAATTTCATAATTGGAAAGTGTGCTTACTAAACAATGGCGACATTTCCTGGAATGAGAACAAGATTTCATTTTTGGTATACCCTATGCAAATGCATTGAATACGAATGTGTGGGTTTATGGAAAGGATTAAAAGGATTAGTAAATTATATATGTAATGGAATAAAGCTTAAAAATTTGTATTATATTATAATAATAAAAAAATTTATTTACAATTGTTATTAATTTTGTGGTCCAATTCCAAATACTTTCTTTGGAATTGTTTTTGAATTGTATATCAGAAGCAATTAATTAGTAGGAATTATCAGTACATTTTTTATGAATATTAAATTATAACAATGCAACAGGAATTGAGTTTAGTAGTTCATGTTTTGAATCATTTTATAATAATAATAAAAAAAGATATTTAATTATTATTAATTTTTGGTTCTAATTTAAAATACTTGTTTGGAATTGAATTACTAACAAATTATTTGATAGCTGAATAAATTACGGATGATTACTCTACTTTGCTTCAATTGTGTGAAACATAGTTTAAACTGATCTAAAATCTTTATATATATATATACAGGGTGTGGTTGAAGAGTTTGAGCCCCCTCCCCATCTCATAAGTGAAATGTGTTCACGTGTTCAAATTTATGGCCGCTTCCCACTTAGGACCAATTGTTTTTTGTTAAATTTTTAGTATTTCAATGAATCATTGTTTTTCTTATTAGTATCAATTTATTAATGCCCTTGAAATTCTTGATTGGGCCGGCGCTTTTCTTGGTTTAGTTTTATTAAATATTCATCGAAATAATGAAATTGACGTAAAAGATGCAATCAATGAGCTGGCAAAAGAGAAAACAACATTGAATTTTGATTTATAATTTGATGATATAATTTTTTTTTTTTTTTCGTAAATTAAATTTTTATTCCTTGTGCAATACTTCGTAGTTTTAATATGTTCTTTTTCATGTATTGAAACTCAATTAATGCAATATAAAAATTATTAATAAAATTATGAATATAAGAACTTCGACTCCAGACGAAGAAGATTACTCATAGACCGATCATCTAAGAACTACATTACTCATAGACCGACTTACTGATAACATATGGCCTATTGAACTTTTATAAACGGTTGCGCTTTTATTTTGTTGAGCTTCCCTCCAGACAAAATTCCTGGAGGCATGTCTGTATATATATATATGTATAGATATAATTCTATTTAAATTTTAATTGTTTTTATATATTCATATTAAAATAAAATTATTGGATATATACTTTTAAGTGCTAGTCAGGTTTTTTATTATTAAAACTCTCCTTTATCATATACATTTTAGTGATCACATAATATAGGATGAAAAGGAATTAAATAAAATTGAAAGATTTAAATGAATTAACATTAAATTATAAAACACATAATACTTAAATAAAATCAATGAAATAATTTTTCCATTTAAATTTTATAAGAAATGCACTCAATATTAAATTCAAGAATATTATATCATTAATGTTTTCTTCTAGTTGAAAATGATATGTATATTTGTTAGCAAATAAAAAAAAAAGGAGCATATGTTTAATTAAATTTAAAATAAAAATTGCTTTTTAAATAACGTAACCAACACATAATTATAAGGTAATTAACAAATTCACCAAAAAATTGCATGCTTAAAAAAATAAAGAGCTATAACAGATCGCAGGATTTAGCTGTTACATGACAAATATTTAATAAGGATGCGAACATTTATTTGTGATAATAAGGTAACGTCACAAAATTCACTTAATAAATTATAGTTACGCCTTTCCGAAACTAATAGTTTTTAAATACCTACAAGCAATTGTTCGTTTACATTTGTAACTCTGTTCTTATTAAAGAGTACAATAAATGCTTCTTGTATTCCTTCTCGGTTGACTAACCATGTTAATTATTTAGCACATGCATAGATGAATTGAAAGCTTCCCAAGTCGCTTCATCACTTCCGGCTTGTATAACACAATGAGTGGCGGTGATAGAAAGGATAAATAGACAAATTCATATGAGATTTCGCCTCTTATCTTTTCTGAATATACTTAGAAGACTATAAGTTATTTTTGAATGTAAACCTTATAACAAATTCTGTCTGTTTTCATTTAGAGTAAGATTAAGAAAAATGATTATTACACATCAATTACATAATGCCTTATAGCACTTGAAATAGGAAATTTCGATCTGTAAGATTCATCATTTTGCGGTTTAATCTCTACTGTTTTATATTAGCTACTTGCTTTACAAAGTGTTTTTTTTTTTAACCTAAAATTTTAATATTAGTTTTTATATTCACTTTTGTCCTTATTTATCGAAATACAAAAATTTTAGAATGTATTTGTTATGCTGGTGAATTTTGAAAAGTTTGAGCTCTTGTCTTTTCGTTTTAAATATTAATAAAGCCCTTATTAGTTCATTATTTATTATATGTAATAAACAGTGAGCAAAGTGTAACTGAAGGATAAAATGCTTATTTCTTAATAAATAAGGGATAGGCTAGTATATTCAGCCTTATAGTACTTCTAAAATTTCATTAAATAAAAAAAAATATCTAAATTAATTCATTTTAGATAAATATATAGAAATATCGTCTGACTCGTGGCAACGCGCGCCTCTAGTGAGCGTTAGGGGCGGAGGTTCAATTCGCTGGCACCTTTTTGAAGGTGCTGTTTAAAAAAAACGGGAGGCTCGATGACTTTTGAGATGTTAAGCATCTTGCCTCGTGAGTCGGATTACCTGGTGGGAGTTTTTCCGGATTTCTCCCATTCGATTCGCAAATGCAACTGTAGTTCCCCCTAAAAGTCCTCCTGGAAGGCACTGTCCTCCTTCAGCGATACGGTGTCAAGTCAGACTTTTACCTACGAGTGCTCTATCACAATAGAAGCTGCCTCTTCCCTTCCCTACTTCTGTGAGGGATACGACAGCAACAACAACATATAGAAATATCTCGTTAGCAACCACATAAAAAATACTCCATTTATTTTTTATGAGTAAAAAATAAAAAGAATCCTAGAAATTGAGGAGAAAATAATTGTGGGGAGGAGGGGAGAGAGTAGCACTAATGATTCTTTAAATTACTGAACTTCTTTGATTACGCTTCATTAAAAAAGTTGAATTAATTCAAATTCTCTTTAATTGGTCATTATTTTAGTCCAACTTGTTTATTCTAGATTACAAGTTGTGTAAGATAAATAAACTCATTAATGCTTCGCATGTATGCTTCTTTTAGCTGATTTATCGGTGCTATCATATTTCTCTGTTCGATCTCCCAACACAATCTTTATAAATATCTTAAACAGCTGGGATTACTAAGAATAGGAGTTAAGGAACAATGAGGACAAACCCATTCTTAGAACAAACGGTCTTTTTGTATTAATTAACAGTCACCGTATTCTTATTCCCAATTTTTCTAGAAGGATGGCATTATGTTTAGCTAACTTGGGCTAATGAAAAGACTTTTCACTTAATGGTGGCATAATTAAGATGCCATCTTTATGAAGCTTTTAAGCTATTGTTTCCCTTAGAAAAAAAAAGCGTCCTTCCTCGGAAAGCACACGAAAATTCTTGTCATTTCTTATAATGGAGGGCGTCATTTGTGAGTGAAGACAATAACCACAACCACGCTATTCAGGAAGTGTTGAGTCCTATCAGCCCTCAGGGTTCTGTCGAGGTTGGGCACTGGAACGTCTGCTATCTTTTACCTTTATGTATGCGGCTGTGTGTATGACCTTTTACCGCGAAGTATGCCTCTTTTTTATCTTCTAAGGAATCTTCATCTCTCAGTTATAATGCCTCTGAGAATAGTTATGATGCGTCTTTCTTTGCCGTACCGTTGTCCAAGGTCGGAATTTTCCACTTAATGAAAAATGGCACAAGCTTTTCAAGTTCGTGCAGGAATTCCATGAGTAATCTTGGAAGTTTTCGATTTATGCTGTAATAAAATTAATACTCTTATGACTTGATATCTTTAATTGCTAAATATTTTTCGGTTTTTGAAATTAAACTCATTCACACGTTTCCCGTATAATTTAAAACAGCATAATTATTGATAATGAATTTTTATAAAGTTTTTAAAGTATATTTAGATTTTACCATAGTTGATTGGATAATATAATTATATCTAATAACTTGTAGCCATGAAGTATTTTCTTTTAAATTTTATTCCCTTTTTTTCTTTCTTATTTTCCTTATCTTTTTTTTAAATTCTCTTATTTATTTTATCTTCTTCTTCTTATATTTTTTTTTTTTTAATTTCTTGGCTGAAAAATTTATACACATAAATAAAAACATGTTGAAGATGTATTTGGTTTTATTAATAAGTTGATAGAATTAGTGATTTTAATATTGTAACGAATAACTTACAATCTATACATATTTCATTCGAAGATTTTATTTTGCTGTGAGCTTTTGCAAATCTTACATACTCTTTCAACAGCTAAAAATTCAATTGAACTTAAAAATAAATTAGAAAAACAAAACTCAGAATAATAATATTTTGTTTATAGATACTGCTTTTGTACATAAAAAAAACCTTTTCATTGTATTGATACATTATTTTGTTAATAAGAAATTTTCCAATGCATTTAATTTAAAAGCAAATTTACTTTAAGCGTAAAACACAAACAAGTTATTAACATTCCAATATAGATAAGCAAGCTTTCTTGCGATTCAAAATGCATAAATAATCTAGTTCAATCCATTTCTACCATTGACATTCTTAACTTAAATTTTTCTTGAACAAAATAAGAATGTGAGAGTAAACATTCAAACTGCAAGTAGTATTCTTACTTCGAAAAAAAAAAAAAAAAAAAATCTTGCAGAATGAAGTTTGAAGTTCAGCTTGGCGAAGGCGTGTTCTGGAAGAATTGAGGTCGCATTGTGATAAATCGACCCTCTTCTGACCCGTATTTTTGCATGACAAGCAGAATGTTATAGAAGAACGAATAGTACATTAATAAAATAAATAAAGAAAAAAAGAAATGTTTTGCGTAAGGCATTAGCAGAACAGATTTTCAAGGTTTCATCGTTAAAACTCCATCTCTTCAGGTAAAATGTCCGAAACCGGATTCATTGTCACGGTTCATTCTTCTTTGTGAGAAAATTACTGTACTCTTTTAGTTTTTAAGGAGTTGATAGCTATTTTACCTACCTATTACAATCCAATCTTATTTTCTAGGTGAAAAATGTTTAGTTATCAGCTTGTTCTCAATAACCTTGTTTTCTGAAAATAACGAATGTAGAATGTTTTGGTTTTATGGATGCTTTGATTAGTTATCAACAGGAGAAAAAAAAACAGTTTTATTTAACAATACTTATCACTGCTGAAAATAGCACAGGGGCTCAGAATATTTTTCAGAAAAGAAAATAGAAAAGGAAAGGGGAAAAAAGGAGGAAAGAAAAATAAGATAGAAAAAAAAAATTACAATACAAAATAATGTATTTTTAGGTATTATGTAGTTTTCAGTGCTTCAAACTTATTTGAAATAATTTTCAATTTTAAATAGAAATATTTTAAATAAAACATCATTACTATTTTCAACAGATTTCAAATGAGGTTAAAATTATTAATTTTACTAAAAAATATTAATTAATTTATTCTTTTTGCGTACTAACTCATAGATTTGCAATTTTAATCTTTCCAAAATTAAGTATGTTTGGTTTTATTACATAATTTTTTTATATATTTAAAGCATAATGCTTTTATACAAGTATTTTTTAAAAATAAATAATGTTTCCGTTTTAAATACTAATTAAATGTTTATGATAAAATTTTACCATATTAATACATTATTAAGTTAACAAAAATAGTTTCAATTATTGCGCTTATTTTATTTAAATAAATAATTAAAAAAAAAAGACATGAATATTTTCTTACAGAATAAATGTCAGTGTATTTCAGTAAATTACAGTTTCTTTGAATATAAAGTTCTTAATGAATTCGCATAATTTTTCAACTAAATTATGGGGCATAAATTATTTTTAAATTAATGATCTATTCAATTAATTCCAAAATATGAGGAATAAAATATTAAATTAATTCATCAGGAAGATAAAAAAAAAAAAATGCATTGTCTGTATGTATAATCAATTGCAAACTTTATTTGTAATGTCTTTTTTCTATGAAACCACATTAATAACGAATTCTATTTCCTTTCCAGTATACCAAATAAAATGTTTTTCTTTTGCATATTATTAGTTTTTGCAAAAACAAACAATCTTTTTTTTGTCATGTCCACATACAGAATTATTATCCAACTGTTTGGAATTAGGATTCTTTGAAGCCATTTATTGAATCCGTTTTTTTTTCCCAATTCTTTTGGGTTGGAAACCTTTCATCCAATAAACCGAGAGAACAAAGGATACATAATAAGGTCTAGAGTATACAAATGCTTTTGAAATCGAACAACTTAATTTACCTTTTCCTTCCTTGATATTATTAAGTTGGGAAAAAAAGAAAACTTTCTGATTATAAACGGTCATATCGTAAGCGTTTTTTTGAATTTCTTTTTCTTTTTAATTTGGAAGGAATAAATTTCGTATTTCCTAGATTGCATTCCAACCCTTTTCATTTATAATAGACTAGCTAAATTATACGGTATTTCTGGAACTCATTCTTAAAAAAAAAGTGTTACAAAAATTAAAAATAATAATAATGCAATATTAATTCAATAAAAAGTCCTTGAACTTTCTATAAGTTCAAAAAAGAATTTTTACGTTAATAATTTGTAGGGGGGGAAAAAACCTTTCAGCAGCAAGTAAACAAAATAATTAAAAATTCAAGCAATTGCTTGTGGAATTACTTATTGAGTGTATTTACACTCTTTGAGTGCAAATACACTCAAAGAGTGTGTTTTGAAGGCCTAGTTATAGTACATCAAGAGTAAATAAGTGGTATATTGAAATTGTTTGTCACCAAATTTTAACCTCCCTTTTAAACAGTTGAAAAAAATTTAATAAACCATTGTGAATCATTGCTTTAGGATCTATAAAAAAGCTCATTAAAAGGAACACGATTCCTCTCATTAAATGGAGGGAATTAGGGCGTGAAATCAGGGCAGAAGAGGAATCGATCAAGTTTTGAAGTAACCTATGATCTTAAATAGTCTATGTATGTGCCAAATTTGAAATCTCCAGGTTGTATTCAGAAAATTATGAATTTGTATAATGGAGAAATAAACAGATTTTCGAATTTAGATTATGTTCTATTCCCAGACGATATCGAAATAACAATATTGCGTAAATTTAAAACTTCTTTACAAAAGGAACTTCAGTTTAAAATGCATAGAATAGAACTTAAATTAAATATTAAGGGGAAAAAAATTCATAACTTTTTTGTAATTTGTTTTAAACGTTTCACTTAGATGCAAGCAACATATTTTTCAATTAATTTTCTTAAATTAGGAAAAATACATTTAAGGATTATTTAATTAATAATTTTCATCTTAGATCAAAATTAGGTATAATTTGTTCCTTCCTTCAAACTTTTCTACAATTGGAAAGTTTTATTCTTATAATTTTTATTAAGAATTCAAACATCCTAAGAATTTAACATTATGTTAGTTGATTGAAAAAAAAAAAAAAAAAAAAAAAAAGGTTTACGTCCTTAAGATTGTACAAATATTAAAGAGTATGCCCTGATAATACCACAAATATACCATTTTAATGTATTAGACAATAATATAAATAATGTCTTTAAAAATACTAATTAAAATGCTATCTTAAAATAAACACTTTTGTCAGCAGTAAAAACGTTTTGCGTATAAATGCAAGTAACAGAGAGTGTATCCCACTACATTTGATTATTCGTAGTTTAATTTAATTTAATTTAATTTTTATTTGAATATTGCCTTTAAATTTGATAATACAATGTTCTTTCCATCAAGGAATTTCATTAGAAATACTTACTGGCAAATCATTTAATTGAAAATAAATAGCCTAAATAATACAGGGAAATTTTATATTAGGCAATCTATTTTTGCGTTAATTTTTCTTATTTAAATATGTTTATTAATAGTAAGTACTCTTTAATTATATAAACTTATTGGAACATAAAAGTTGTGACAGCAAATTCGCACAATAATTTAAAGTTGACTTAATCTGAAATGATTTATTAAAAATAATATTTCCCTTGAACTATTAATATATATTATTTTGAACTATTAATAATATTTCATTGATTATTAATCACTGTGGCTGGCACTAGAATCATTGAATGTTAAATTTCTTCAAGATATAAATTTTGAATATCAGAATTTGCATTTTCTTGAAAAACATCAACACTATAATAATAATGTTTGCCATTGTAAATTTAGAATTATTATATTTGAGATTGGCCACTGAATCAAACAATGGACGAAAATCTTAACATCGACAATGCAGTTTGTAGAATGATAATCTTCTCACTTGATCATGATCTTAAGTTTCATAGTCAAGGATTTCTATGCCGTATGTTAATAGTAATAAAAAATGGAATTTATAAATTTTAGAAATTATTCTATTCTGTTCTTAAAAGTGAACAGATCAGCAATTTTTTGATTAATTGCCTTAGCAATAGGTGTAATTAAATTGATGCTATTTTTTGTTACTAAAATTATTTTGTATAGAGTAATTCATTATTTGCACTTTTTCAAATTTTTCGATAAAATTTACAACTTTTATTTAGACATTATTTATTTATAAATAAATCTGCAAGTTATTGGAAGATAGGAAGGACGTTTATCTTAACTATCATTTAGCAATTACTTTTGAAACAATTAAGTTATCAGGTATATATATATATATATTTTTTTATTGTACTGAAGCTGGTGGTATAAAAAGGACATATACCATTCACAAAAAATTGAAAATAACTGTCTCTAATTAAGTGTAGGTAATAATAGATAGCAATATAAGTATATTATAGGCCTGGAAATTTGGAAAGTGGTAGGAACAAATTCCTACTAATTATCCCTCAAAGCCCTGAGGGGTTCAGTACTTTACAGAAAGACATAAGAAGCAAAACAAAAAAATTTTTTATGATATTATCTGTAGTTGCTTAAAAATGCAGAGCAGAATTTTATTTAAACAATTGTAAACACTTTTTTTTATAAATCTTATTTTGTCATGAGAACTAGATTTGATTTAAGAAAAAGAAAAACAATTATTTATATTTCTACACCACTACCATCCCTTAATTCATTCTTTACAAAAAAAATGCTAACAATTGGTTCCCCCTAACATTATATGTCTTATTTATTTTTCATCTCATAACTATTATTTATTTTCTTGCTATAATGAATGATAATAAAATAGATTCTTGGTAACTTCAACTTTTAAGTGCGAGAAAAATAAAATCATTTTAATAATTAAAACTTTCCTGCATGAATATGGTATCATGCATCTCAAGTAAAAAAGCAACAATTTGTAAATGCATACAAACAAACAGCTTGTTGTATGTAAAAGGGGATATTTACTCGAAAATGAAAAGGGTGATGGCTGAAAACAAAAGAAAATAATGTTCTTTGTTTGATAGAAATCGTGTCTGCTGTTTTTATTTTTCTCCCTACCCCAGACAATCGAAAGTAAGAACACGCCTTCCAAATAAATACAATACCTTCGGTTAATATCTTATCCCTGATATGTTGGAGCTCGTTTAAAAATTTTCAACCCGTACTCATTTAATTCTGATTGTCCACATATAAAAAAAAAAATATATCAAGAAAAGTAGAACGTGAGCAAGGTTACTAGCACCTCGCTTGAAATCTTGTCCAACAGCATTTTTTAATCCGTAACGTTACTTAACAATGTGTTAGATTTTGCACGATTTTTATACGAAGAAAAGTTTTTATTTTTCAATTTAAACTTGCCCTTGTTTGGCATGTAAATTTGCCACAAGGTATCGCGTATCAAATTTGATTAATATAATTTTAAAAAATAAAATGGCTTCTGTTATAAATTCTGCTTCTTAAAGAAAAATATTTGTGCTGAAAATTTTAAATCTAAGTAATACTTTTTATGAGAGTTTAAATTTTTATTACTAAAACGCTTAAAAATTACTTTAAAGTGGAATAATGCGTTTTTTTCTTTGCAATCTAAACATAGTACAAAGGAAAATGCTATACATTTCATTGCTAAAATTAATATTATAACATACAGATCTATGATTGCATTTTTAAAATGTCCCGTTTATTGTTATATATCTAAAAATTGTTAAATACCATATTTATATACCTAAAAATGTATTTATTATGATATTATTAAATAAAAAGAAAACAATGTTTAGCATCAAATTCGAAGATTAAATGAAACAAAATATTAATAATTCTTTCAATATTTTCATTGTAGGAACATTATAAATTTGTCAGACCCAACGTAACAGATATTTCGACGACAAAATTTGACAGTCTTTATTTAAATTTTTATTTTAAAAGTAAAACAAAGCACTCAAAAAAGTGCATGGAACATAATTATTGATATTAAAAAATTTAATGAAGACAAAACAAAAAAAAATTAGTTAAAAGTCTGACTTGGTTCCGTGTCGCTGAAAAAAGAGGGCAATGCCTTCCGGGAGGACTTTAGGTGAACTACTCCGCATTTGTGTATCGTATGAGAGAAAACCCGGAAAACTCTCACCAAGTAGTCTGATTAACGAGGCAAGATGGTGAATATCACAAACACTATCGAGTCTCTTCTTTTTCTGAGACGTTGTCTACAATAAAGTCGCCAGCAGATTGAGCCTCCGCCGTAATACTCACCAGGTGTGCGTTGCCACTGAGCCGCGAGTCGGGCTTATAAAAATGCCAAGAGTGTTAAAGATTTTTATGTAAAGATTTTTTTCAAGGAATTATTGTGTTATTGCTCCTCAAAATGCAGTGTAACTTGTAACGTAAAATGGTAGAAGATTTATTAAAAAAAAATTTTTTTTTTTTTAAAGTATTATTACATTTTATTTTCAAACAATAGATTGTTTAAAAATTGAAACAAGCAGAATTAAAATGTTTTCTTTTCTTATTTTTTAAAATAAGTTTGCCTTTTAATAATTTCTCTGAAAAGCATTATTGATATATACATATATAATTTCTTAACGTTAATCATATATATTAATTGATAATAAAGTAAACATTGAAATTAAGAAATGCCAATATTTTTAATCCAGGGAATAATAATACTCATATAATAATTTAGTAATTATTTACTTTTTTTTTTTTTTTTTTTTAACTCAATCCCTACAAATTTGGCTACTTACAGTAGAAACAAAAAGAGCATATAAATAAATCAAAATTACAAAGGGAAATACAAGAAATTCTTAACAAAATCATTCAAAAGGCTTTAAAAACAAGTTAAATGTTTTAAGGATAAAAATTTAAAAAGTTAGAAGCACCCTAATAAAGTCCGTGTGATCAGTTCATGTTTTCTTTGGCCCTCCAGTTAAAAGTATGCAAATCACCATTTTGTTGTAAGTTACAGTCCAGTCCAGAGCAAAAAAGTAGATGGGTTTTATTCATTTTCTCTGTCTTATTTAAAACACATATAATCAGAGTTCATAATACCTATTTTGGCCAGATGTTCGTCCAGGTAGTAGTGTATAGTTCTTGATCTAAAATTGCAACAGCTTCTTTGAGAGTTTTCCACTAACTTTTTCCAGTTATTCAGTTTCCAGCGGGAAATATAATTTTTAACAATTTGTAGAATTAAAATCAATACAGAAATATCAAAATTATATTTACATTATTTTATTAATTTAAAGATTTATGATGTATATGTAAACGCATTCCTTGTTTCAAATTTTTTTATTCCCTCTTTCCCTATTGTAGAGTGTGCGTTATAAAACAACACCGTTTATTACTTGTATTTATTATTTTTCAATATTTGCAAAAGTAAATCAAAAAATTTGATTGAAAAAAAGGATTGAACAACAATCTAATTACATGGATTCAGTATGTTTAAATCTATGTTAATAAATTAAGTTACTAATTTGCTTTTCGTCAAAATTATGAAGTTGTTTACAACTAATACCATCGTTATGAGGGTAAAGAGTCTTAATAATTAAGATGGATAGGTGAAAAGTGTCTCGATTATGATTGAACCGATGAATAAACACTTGTTTAGTACTTCTAAGCTTCAATAAAGTATCAGAGAGATAAAATATTACTAGAATTAAAAAAAAAAGAAAAGAAAAGAAATTGTAACAACCACCACACTCTGTCTATTACACTATACGATTATATGAATCATTATTATTCAATTCATGTAAGATTAAATTGTGTTTATCCTAATTACCTAATTAAATATACGAACATTTCTTTATTTAATTTTTTTATCTTAATTAAATTTATTTTTGATGCATTTTTTTGTGTGTGCGGATAGAAAATTGAAACTGTTGTTGTTTCTTATCTCACCTGGCAGAGAGCAACATCTAGACCAAGTTCAAGAACCCGTGTGTTCTCATGGAAGGAGGGAAAAGGGGGGGGGCAGCTTCTGTTGTGAGGCTGTTGTGCCGCAGGTAGTAGTCTGATTTGGCACCGGGACGCTGAAGAAGGAAGGTAGCCCCTTCCAGGAGGACTTTTTAGGGACAACTACACCCCATTTGCGTATCCTATGGGGAAAAGAAAACTCCCACCAGGTAGTTCGACTGACGAGGCAAGATGTTAAACATCAGAAATACCACCGAATATCCTCGTTTTTTGAAATAGTCTACAACAAAGCTGCCAGTGAATTGAACCTCCGTCCTAATGTTCTCCAGTGACGCGCATTGCCATTCAGCCACGATAATTCTTATCAATAAGGCAATTGAAACTTTAACTGTATATACCAAAAACATTTAATAATTTTAAGTGTAATATTTATCAAATTCATTACCAGTTTGTCTCTGTTTGACATTATATTTTATTATTGACATAGTGGATCAAAACAACGATTTTGTAACCAACCTCCTCCTAGAGTAAACACTTACCTAATAGATGTACGTTAACATTTTATTTTATTGAAACTGTACCACATAGAATACTGCGAAGAATTTTTGGCGAAGTATATTAAACATTAAATACCACGAGATATAGGGTCATCGTTAATGTTTAAAAAAAGAATACTATATTAACATGAGATTTTTTTTTTTTTTTTTTTTTTTTTAAGCTCTTAAAACGTAAAATCGTTGCTCACTCGTTAACTTTTCCTGCTTCATTTCATACAGCTGTTAATATTGTGCAACGGACAGGTGTGTCAACAAATCGGATTTATTTTCAAGGCCCAAAAGCACAAGTCCATGTGGGCTGAGAGAAGGCGCCCTTCCTCACGGATGAAACTTTTCACTTTCACTGTCTCGCCCTGTTTTGTGGTGGGCCGAGTCCTGTGAAAAAGTTTCTCTTTTTGTATAGTGACACCCTAGGTTGAGTCAGTGTTTCTCCATTTTGGGACTATTAAGATGTTGACCTACTGTCAGAGGCTGTGTCCCAACAGGTTTTAATTAAGTCAAAAGCATATTTTTTCCAACCCTGTTTACTCATTCTGAGAACAGAGGTGACTGACATCGGTTAGAACTTCAGAACTGTTGTTGATGTTCAGTAGTGAACTGTAATCATTTCTTGAGACAGAAAATTATGAAAGATTTCTTGTATAATTTTGATTAAATTTGAAAGAAATAAAAAATAACTGAGTGATAAATACAATGGATTAATTCTGATTAATCCTCGAATCTTTAATATCAACTTAACAAAAACATGCAAATTTTTTGTAATATCTAGAAAAATATAAGCAATGACAAGCATACAAATTTTTTTTTCAATTTTTCTCTCAGTTTTTCCGAACAAAAGTAATGAATAATATTGTTAAATTTGTAAAAATATATATTTTAAAGCACATTAAAAGCTCGATTTTTTGGCCCAGTGACAACGTACGCATCTAACATGCAGGAGGGCTGAGTTGGCACTGCTGTAATTACTGTTTTCAGAAACGACGAAATTGACATTGTGACAATATAAAGCATCTCGTATCGATAGGCTAACTGGTGGGAGTGTTTTTCTCCCATACGTCACGCAGATGCTGGTAGTTGCCCCTAAAAGACCTCCCAGTAGGCACTGTCCATCCCTCCTCACCCGTTAGTGAACTATTCGTATTCGTAGTATACATAAATCGAACACGAGGACCATCGATGCTTTAAAAAAAAAAAAAAAAAAAACATTAAAAATATTGTTAAATTGCCATGTTATATTTGGTGATAACCTTACTTTTTCGGTAATAATTAAAGAATACGATATGCTTTCTAATCTAAACATATATCTTTACAGAAAATGCATTAGAAAGCGTGAACAATAAATTATCTATTTTTTTTTTCTAATTTATTTAGAACGATGTTAAATTTTCCCCTGCCAATTCTGTCTCTCGCATACACACACGAATATAATTGTATTTTTATTTTATTTCCGCATAAATGAAAGAGTGTGAGTAATTTTTTTAAAGTTCCTAGTTTAATTGAGAAAATAATTTATTTCAAAGAAAAATTATATGAAACGTAGCACAAATTGTATAACATACTATTCACATTATAGGAGGTAGCTTTCCTCTTAAATCGTATATTGTGTATGTAATTTCCTATATCTCTTGTTAATTTATATTTTTACCACATTAAATTATGTTTAGTGTATATTGTAGAATATCCTGTTACGTATGGGTTAAATATATTAAAAATTTTCGAAATTTTTTACAAACTATTTTTTAAATAGGATTTATTTTAATTCAAGTTTTTAAACCCATTGTTTTCAATATCTTTCAGCTCCTCTTTATATGTCTCCAGTACAAACAGAGTGCCTGAATTTGGATTATTACATACCACAAAATCAGGAGAACGAAAACACGAAGAGATTTACGGATCAAAGATGGGAGAGAATTCGTAAGTATTGAGCTTCAATTTCATCATAAATGCAATGGAATGTTATATTTAAGTGAACAACTTACTACTGCACCAATAGCTTTTTAATGTGATTAACAATTGAGTGATAAAATTAACAACTTATCATCATAAAACGAGCTATTATAGTAATCTATTAACTAGTATATCAATTAAAATTTAAACATAAATAGTGATAATAAAAGCTTATTATTTAGTAATTTCTTTCATGTTTTTCCCTAAAGTACAATGAATAAATCTTATGACGGAGTATTGTTAAATACAGTACCATTCAAATTAATTGTAGTAGAAAAGATTAGAAATTAAATGGGTTAATTTTGCTACAATCATAAATAAATATTATTTTAATCATAAATATGACCACTCTTTTTTTTTTGATTAGTTATTACTTTAACTCTTGAAAATGAAAAAGTTAAGATTCTTTCTTTCATTTTTTGTTATCTGATTACTGTATATGTTTTGTTAGCTTTAGTTGTTCAACTAATTTTTGATATCTTATTTTTGCAAATTGCCACAAATTCTCTGAACAGCTCAGATTAGGTGAGTTCTTTGGCTATTGCACTACAGTAATTTGTTGTTTACCATAATTTTTTTTTATACTTTCGTGGCATACCATGGCTCAAAATCATGATGGAAATTTTTGTGAAAGGAAGAATAAATCTTCTTGTGTTCAAAAATCATTCCGCTTTGCAAAATATCAATATAATGGTAAAATTTTCAACTATACCCCGTAAAAATCCTCACCGTTAGGAATTTGGATATATTTGATCGGCAAATTTTAAGGCATTATTATTTTAGATAAAGTGATTATTGAGAAGACGGTACAACGCAGATATTAATAACTGCTATAAAGACCAAGATAGAAAATTTATTAAGATCAATAGATTAAACTGGGCTGTTCATGTATTTAGAATGAATGATTTTAACCCAATAAAAAGCCCGTTTTGGCAAAGCCACAGGGGCAAAAAAGAAAGAGGACGACCCAAGATGTGATGGATTGACGCAGTTCAAATAGATTTTGCTCTACTAAAGGTTGAAAGTTGGAAGAGCATTGTCACCCAGAGGAATCCAGGGAAATCTCTTCAAAGGAAAGCCTTGGCTCATCCTGGGCTGTCGTGCCCATTGGATGACGATGGTAAAATTTGTCAGTGGAAGGATAAATCTTCTTGAGTCCCAAACTCATTCAGTTTTCCAAACTATCAATATATATGGTTATATTTAATCATTTCAATGATTAGTATTATAAGCTCATATCCATAATAGGAAAGATACTTACAGAACAAAGCAGGAGGAAAATAAGTTAAAAGAGCCAAGAGTCGCACATATAACACATATTGTCCCTGGCCAATGAAGTGAGTTGTGTTGAAGACTTTTTTTATTCCTTAACTATACATTGAAGATATTTCTTCGGCCAAATCAATCATTTCTTCATTTTGGTAAAGTCTGAAGTTGGTTTGTTTGTGTTTTCTTTATCGGTTTCTTGTTCTTCCTTCATGAAAATTAATTCAAGAAGCATGAAACACACGCTTTGAACTGATTATAGTTTTCTGTGTCTTCTACTTGTCGCTCCTTCCTTTAATTCGATATCCACATCTCTAGTTCTCCTGTCTTGGTTATTAATTCTACGTACTGATACCAAATCAACAGTTTTTGATATTTGCCAATAAATTATGGAAGTATGCTAATTCATAATAATTATTTTGGCATTCTGTCTTGGGGTATTGCTATGGTCAAAATATTTCTAAGGAAATGTAAATCACCGTCATTTTAACAAAAATCTTAATATATGTAAACGTACAAATTGAAATCAAAATCGAACCGCCGAAACATGCTGGTGCATAAAATGTCACTTGGAAAAAAATGTTGTTATTATGAAAATGCTACATTAAAACATCAGTAATAAATAAAAAAAAATTATATTCCAATAAATTTATATGCCGCTGTAGATGATTATTAGAATTAAATTATGAGATTTTAAATTTGAGGATTATAGAATTAAATTACAAAAAAAAAAAAAAAAAAAACAGTTTTTTGTTGTCTTATTAGATTTTTAATTTTTATTTAAAAAAAATAAACTTTCTCTGAAAATATGCTTTTGCTAATAATAATAATAATATTTATTTTGAAATAATTTAGTGAATATATATGGTATAGATTATCATAATAATCTTTTTACATTGATCTAGCCCTTCGATAAAAATATTAAATATATTAAAACTTTCCATTTAAAGGTGATTATATTGATTTAATGTATAAATGACTGTATTGATTATTCTGGAGTTTTGCTTATTATGAGAATGTTGGCATGCATCTCTGATTATTTAAGGCAATGCATCTTAATCTTTTGTTATCCTTGTGTTCTTAATTGGGTTCTCAACATATTCTGTATAAAAAGACCTTTTACCTTTAACCTTTTTTTTTAGAATTGGAATACGAAAATAAAACAGTTTTGCAAGTTTCTTTAAAACATAAAGTTAGTCCTCCAACCTAATAAATCCAAAACATAATAGGTCATCCCTTCGTCTAACGAAACTAAATTGAGTGACAAAGAAAAAGGAAGGACATCGTTTTGAGCATAAAAGATAAACATATGTTAATAATATTTCTTTGTTATATTTCAAAACGCTTGCGTCCCTTTTTCGTGTAAGGACGACGAGTAAGACTTAGTGAGCAATTACATTTGTAAGTTTATGCTTAGTTGACTATATAGGCCATTTTAAAAATTGTGTCTCAGCATAGGTCATCTTCTTTTCTGCTTTGTCATTCAATGTTACTACGTGAGTGTATAGTAATATTCTTATTTATACTCTAGAATTGTCGAATTTTATTACAAAAATTCTCCATAAAATCTTCACTTTTCTACCATTCAAGTGATTTAATGTCTGACAGTTTTATACATTTTTTAAAAAAATGAAAGAAAAAAAAACGTTTTAAGCAGATGCTGTAATATATTTTATTAATTTAACGTTGATTGAAATTATTTATATGGACTTATATATATATATATACATATATATATTGTAAGCATTTTAGAGGAAACAAAGATTTTCTGTAAAAGAGCTTTAGTACTAATGCATTTTTTTTTCCTACAGTTTCTTTTATATACAATATTTATTTCGGCATTGTTGAAAGACATGATTAATAGCAAATTATGTCTTTTGATAAAATGAAAGATAAAGAAATATTATAGAAAGAAATGATATTTCCTTTTCTTAAAATAGTTGATCTTGGATGTTAGTATGGGTATATCATATTCTGCTTTAAGAAAATTTTGCGTTAATATAAACTTTTTTCAATATATATATATATATATCATTAAATTTATCATCTGAGATATATTTTAAATTTTAGCTCCTTTACATTTTGTAAGATTGTGAAACTATTTGATCAGACTTTTACTACAAGTGAATCATCTTCATCATTTAAAAATGTGGATTTTAAAAACTTGGAAAATCTACCTAAAATTAGAAATATTTTATTTAATAATATATTCATATATTTCTACTCAAGAATTTCTGTGAAAATAATGTAGCAATTTATAAGTGAAATATTAGCAACTTATATTAAATGTTTGAAAACTTGTCATTGTCTACCGTACTATATATCCACTAAACTACCTTTCTCATTAGACTGTACAAAGAAAGAACACTAAACAAGTCTACAACTGACAAAAATTTTAAACATTTAAATGAAAAGAAGAAAACGTGCATTAAAGAAAATGATTTTTCCTTAATCTTACTCTTTGATATACTTCTTTCTTTATAATGATATAGGAATTTGCAGAATTTTTAAAATACGCAAGAGCTTTAAAAATCATATAATAATCAAATAAATCAAGATATTAATTTCTGCCTTCTATTTTTTAATAAATGTAATTAATAAAGTCGTTAACAAAATCACTTATAGTATGTTACATTTGCGCTTACAGCTACAGAAAACGGAAAAATACCCGAGAACAAGTCACTTTGCATTTTATTTCATTGGATCATTTTGGAAGATATCATTATTCAACATAGTTTCCCAAAGTTCTTTTCTTTCCCGTATAATCTTTCTTTGTTCTTCATTTTAAAATATTGAGTAACTGTTTTTACAAAAAAAACTCTCAAAAAGTATGAAGGCGCACCCCACTGCCCCGTAATATCATTCCAAGGTAATTTCTATACAGGAAGGTACTTCCTTTCAGGAAAGTTTTACATTTTTAAAGTCCTTATTTTGTCACGCAGATGGGCCACATATCACTTTCTTTTCGGAACAAAGAACAAATCCAAGATTACCTGTCACCAGAGAATGACCCTTTTTCCGACTATTTTGTGCGATTCACAAAACATTTGCTGCAATTGTTGGTCGTTGGGAAATCGTTCCATTCTTTTCATTTAAAAACATAATTCCTGGAATCCCATTGTTCCTCCGTGGAACATAAATCCCTCCATGTGACTTTTACTGTCCGGACTCGGAGAGAGTGTTGATCCGAGATGGGTATATAGTAGAGAAAATAAGACACGGCTGAAATCTACGCTGCGTACGTATTTGTTGTGATTTATATTTCTTTCGATCCATTCACAAATCACACGTAACTGCATATCTCTGACTGACCCTGTTTCTAACTTTATCTGCAGAATCTGAGAAATACGATCGATTTTTAAATAATCGAACAAAAACAAACATAAAAATAAATATAATAAATTATTGAGATTATTTTAACACTTATAGCAAAAGATTTTATTTAATATTTAAAATAAATCCACATGGATAATATTAACTGAAATATAGCAAACTTAAAAATTACTTATAATTAAACTGAATATTTTATTCGAAATTATAATTAAACATTAAATAATTAAGTAAGAAAGTTCAGAGAACAGACGTTAAAAAGTTCAAAGGACGTTCAAAAGTTTTGTATTAATTCTTTTTTTGAATACCATACGTAATTGTGTTATTTTATAATCCAATACTAAAGACAAGCAACAAAGTAGAAAAAGTGCCTGGAAAGTTATAGTTTAAAAACATTCTCAAAATTTCATCATAATGTTTATTATTTACTTAGATACATATACTTTATATAAATAAATAAAATAACTAAGTGTGTGTGCCTGTGTTTAGAATAAACTCGGAAACAGCTGAGCTTACATTAACAAATCTTTCACCGATTTATAGAAGCAATTGGAATGTTATGTAACTTACTCTATTACAAAACAATGTTTGAAAGAGTTTAAAAAAATATCTTTTTTTTTTTACTAAAAAAAATTCTTCAACAAAGCTGCAGCGTAATGAATTAACTGACTAATTAATGATTTCGAAATTCTATTCAAGAATCTTTCGGCTTCTTTTTACGTTTCTTTTTATAAAATAGCTTACAAAAAAGGGGTACAGGAGTTTAATATCAAAATAATAAATAACTATAGAAAAGAATAAATTTTGACGGATAAAGTCACATTTTTTTATTTAATAAATAAAATTATTAGGCATCTATATATTAATTGAAAAGTTTTTGCTTTTTTTTTTTTTTGTCATGCGGGATTATGAAGATACGAGTCTTGGTACGAGGTCCGTAACGTCGCCAAAAATGTAAAGCTAATAAATTTTTTTAATTTAAAATACTATTAATCTCTTCACGCACCTAAAAAAATAATATTTAAAAACTTTTCTTTTAAATATACACTAATTTGCCAAGCGATATCAATTATATGATTAGCAAAATTTGATAAACAATATGTGTTTTTAAACTTAGATACATAAATATCAAATGATCACTATCATATCACTATATCACTAGCTTTGAATTGAAGTTAAGTTGAAAAATGAAATATTGATTTATTTTTCATATGCTTATATATTTCTTCTTCTTCATTGGCGTAACAGCCCCATGGTGGGCCAAAACAGTCTGCCTACTAGCAGATCCTATTGTATTTAAGATGGTTAATTTAATCATCACTAAATATTATATATTTATGTTTCGTTAATGAAATAACTTTGTACACAAATAATAAATTGAAATTCGTAAAAGGTTTTGGAATTTTTTTCCCGTTAAAATTTCTGGAAATGTTTTACAATTATATGCACAAGTTCAAAATAATCTACAATAGTATGAGGAGATGTACAGCAAATTAATTAAATATGAACAGATTTATTAAAATCAATAAGACAAGAATCTTAGAGGAATTGAAAAGCTGTTGCGTGTGTGAAATATAGAGAATCCTCAAAGATACTGGTTTGGATGATAACGTTATATTAATATTTTGATGATAGTTTTCTACCATTAGAAATGAATTGAATGCCATCGACGTACGACAATTGTTCTTAGAAATTTGATTTCATATTGGATAAACATGTTCATTTGTTTATCAAATCCGTAAATAAAACAGTTTGAACTTAAAAAATAGAAAAAGGAAGAATCCTTTTAATTGTTGGTGATATGACTAGTAGAGAAACACATATACTATATACATACATATTGCGTCCATCTTATACATTACTTAATTTTATTTACATATAAAATTTTGCCAGTTTGTCTTTTGATTGATTGACATAGCTGATAAAGTTTCTTTTCGCTTATGTAATTAAATTTTCTTTTTATTATTTAGTAAGGTAGCTTTGTAAAATTCTTCTAGAATGCTTGATGATATTGTCATCACTAATGAAAAATTATGGAAAAAAAAAAAGATTTTATATTGATGATACTTTTACTTTAAATGAAAGCGTATTTTTTTACGCAAATTAATCACAATCGTATTAAATCGATCATTAATTTTATAAAATTAATTTTTTTAATTTAAAATAAATTTTTAAAAATTATCAAAGGGCCAAAATTCCTATCTAGAGCGTCTATTTATAAGCTTAAACTGGTACTGTGAATTTTTTTTTTTTTTTCATTCAATAAATAATTTCGTGTTCATAAGGTCAAATACACTGTTTGCTTACTATTGAATTTTTAATTCATAATTTCTTGATTTTTTCGTAAATGTTGCATTTTTCTATGAAATCGCGCATAAATCAAAATGCAGTAGTTGCTTCAAAATATTCACAAACACGAATGCTGAATATTAGTAATTTGGTACAAAAAGCACTTTGATTGGATATTTAAACTCATTCATTATGATTTCGCCCTTACTGGGAAGTGTTTCATAGGCAATTTTAAAAACAATATATTACATTTTTCTAATATGTGCACTTTAACAAATCTTACCGATTTAAATTAGAGTGGGAATAAAAATATGAATAATGCCAGATAAATATAAACAAGACTACGACCTTGTTAAGCAGAAATTAATTTTCTAGACCAAGATCAAACGCGAAGTAGTTCTGGATTTAATTCTTATGCATAAAAGGTTAATTTTCTTAAGAATAGCTATTCATGCACACTGAGACCTCATTTCTATTCCGTGAATTCTCATCAAGTATTTTCCTCACAGCCAGTAAAGATCCTTATGTCCGCAGGCCACCTAAGGTTCATTCCATCTTCCATTTGACAGAGCGGAACGGTATTTGCCATCTCCCTCAGGGATTCTACATACAGTAATAAACACAACGGGTTACAGTTATGAATAGTATTTTTCTTTCTTTTTTTTTTTATTTATTATTTCCTCCCCATCCATTTCCGTACCATTTGGCATTGGTGATGATTCTTTCTTTTTTTCGTGAGAGGATTTCATTGTTTCGCTCCAGTCGGTGCCCAGAAGAGATAAACGAGGCCTCTATTAATCACCCCGGGCTGTATTTTGGTGTCCTTGAGAATTGGGCACAAAACATTCTTGCAAGAGATTTATGCTGCAAAAACAAATAAAATAGCTACTCTAACAAACGCCTGTAACTCTTTATTGTGATTTAAATATATCAAAACACTTCTCGTGAACTTCCAAAGTGATTGATTCAGAAAACAAAAGAAATTAGTCGAAAGTTTAACATGGTTCTTTACGTTATATTTTAAAATAAGGTTCGGAGAAATTGATTTGCTACATTCGATTTTTAGGAAATAGAAAATGACAATAATAATAAGCTATATTATCATTGCATGATTTCATGCTTGGAAAGTCCTTAACTGAAGTAGAATTAGAATAATTGCAGTTTGAATGTATGGCTTCAGATATTTTATTGTTGAATGTAAATGGTTTGATTCTAAGGAAATACATTGGAATAATATAATTTGCTAAATGATTTTGCAAAGCAGACTTGGAAAAAATATTGTAATTTCACTTATGGTATCATTATTAATTCACATTAACAGCGAATTAAATCATTGGTTACGGTATTTTATAATTAAGTATTGCGCATTTTTTAGATAAATTTTAATGTGTGTTTAAAATATCAAACAATTTAATTATAAAAAATAATTAATTATATTTTTTTTAATGTTAAATCTTTGTTTTAAAAATCATCATCATCATCGGTGCAACAGCCCTATGGTGGGCAAAAGGCCGTCTGCCTATTGGCTATGAGACAGGAGATGCCTTTTTTTTGCTGGGTAAGGTTGTCGGCTTTACTCTCTACTGTCATATTAGACCGGGACCTACGGTTTAAAGTGGATTCGAACCACTACAAACATTCATAGGACTGCCGAGAGGCGAACTCGAAACCTGTGGCACCGAGAGCTAGTCACTCGGCCATTAGGCCCCTTTAAAAATAATAGCATATTTAAATGTTTTTCTACATATTAGCGAACTTAAAATATTTTTAATTGATTAATAAAAACTGAGTGAACATCATGAATCGGGAAACTTTCAGTGACCTCAAATACATGCAAAAAAAAAAAAAAAAAAAAATTTCTTTTTCTTCTTTTGTTTTTGAATACAAAGGTAACAAATTTTTATATAGAAAATTAGTGTTAGATATATTTTAACGAAAAAAAAAAATAAATAAATAAGAAAGAGATTACATTTATTAATTTGTGGAAGTATAAACATTATTGGTTTGAAACTTGTTATTTTCATGACACAAATTCTTCTTCCTTCTCTTTTTATTCAACTGAAACTTTTAGTCCCTAAAGAAGGATCAAATGCATTATTCACATTTTTTCCCCCTTCTTTATGTTAGCACAATGATGTTTAATCAGCCATATCAAAAGTTCAAAAAAGGTATTAAACATAAATAAAAGGTGAATGCAGGGTTTCATCCTCATTATATGCTTCGAAAGATAAGATTCATATGATCTTATTTTTTTGGCTTAACTTTCGATACTCAACTGAGTCTCACGATTCGTCGTTATTTTATAAATCAGTTGCGCAAACAATGTGATTTTCGCCCTTGATCTCGATTCTGAATAGTATTTGGAGTATTTTTTCCCCTTGTGTTATAAACAGACTTTCGTAAAAAATATCCGAGATAATTTCAATGGAATGATGAGGTTATTTTTAATGGAATAATTAAAAATATATGTATATATTACGCTTTTCATTCCTATAAAAATTAAGCATATTTTTCTGCTTAATAAACAATTATTTTATGACTTTTAAATTAATATATTTATTTTTATTGTTTCATTGAGTAAAGGCATTTTAAATTAAAATCTTTAATAAAAGAAAAAAGGATTTTTTAAATTTCACTGACTATTGTCACTACTATCACACACTATTTGTGGACTTTTTTAAATATTTCTACCAACAAAATGCAACTAAATTCTATTTGGAGTGATATAGAATTTAGTAGCAAATATATTTTCGCCTAATTAATTATATTTTTAATCTTTTAAATAACCATAACATAGTTCTTTGTAATAAATATTTTTAAATACAATTTGTTTTACAAATAAAATAGTAATTCATTGCTGCTATTATCTCTATATTCATTAATAATAAATTATATAATACTATTAGCTAACAATGTAGGTAGTTAACTAAAGTTAATATTGATATATACTACCTAAAACTCATCATCAACGGCATAAAAATCATCAGTGGCACAACAGCCTCATGGTGGGCAAGGCCGTCTGCCTGCTGACAGATTTCTAGACAGAAGATGTTTTCTTTTTACGGAGTGGGGTTGTCAGCCCTGCTCTCAACAGTAATATAAAACCGGGACCGACAGTGTAAAGTGGATTCCGAACCCCTACAAACATCCATGCCACCGATGGGATTCGAACCCGAAACCTGTTGCACCGACCGCCAGAGCTCTAGACACTTGGCCATCAGGTCCCACTGACTAGTTCTACTCCTTCAAAATCACCTTTGATACAAAAGTTATGGATCATTTTCAATCGTTTAATGTAAAGATAAAGAATAAATTATTTTCATATTTTTGTGAATATAACAATATAATTAATTATGATAAAATTAAATAAAAATATTTAGATGATAACCTTCTAAATTCTGCAAATTCTCACAGAAGCATTAATTACAGAAAAATTAACTATTAATAAGAGGAATGATTGAGTATTTCTGACGTTTATATTTCCGTTTTGAATATGCTGAATACATGTATGTCCATAACATATTAAATTTTTATAAATTGGGAATATAAAACACATTTAGTTTTACTTGCAAGCATTAAGAAATACCAAATCAAAGTATTAAATGTTCAATAAATGTTTGATATTAATGTTAATATTTGATTTAATGAAGTAAATACGATAAATCATGGCATTTTGTCAGAATGTATAATAACTAAAACGCTTATCATTGGTTATTATAATAGTTGCACGAAAGTAAATCTAAATTAAATAAGTTTGATAATGACATTTAATAAAATGCAGAAAGATTTAAAAAAAAAAAAAAAAAAAAATCCATGCTGAAAGATGGAAAAAAAAAAAAAAAAAAAAAAAAATAGCTATTTTGTGAATGAGACATTTCATACGAAAAATGAAGCCTATTACTTAATTTGGCCTTGTATTTTCTTGCCAAACCATAAAAATTGAATTTTTTTTTTTTTTTTTTTTTTTTTTTTTCCACACTGCATCCAATTAATTACTCCCCAAATTGACTAGCAGTTACGCTGGCAACATCGTTTCGTGTCGACGTAATGAAATTCTTATCTCGCTTCACTTGACGAAGTCAGATTCTGAATCGATTATTATGGAGGAATGCGAAGGAAAACTCATTCAGCTACTTTGTACACGACATCCGAGATTTCTAGAGTGTGGTGTTGAGGCAATCGTTAAATTGCTGATCCAGGAAGTCAATCACCTCCACCAGTTTTCTCATCGTTTGTTTCGCCATCCTATCCTGGATCTTAAATGAAAAAAGAACTATTCGAGCGTTCATTCGAATTTCAGGCTTCTTAACCTTCCTCCTCCCCTACGATTTGCTATTGTAGATCTGTTTCATGTCATCTTGTTAACAAAACTGTAATAGATCATCAAAGCTAATCAAAACAATCGCCGCCTGATTTAGATTTTAAAAAAATAAGCTTATATATCTTTTCCTTAAACCGATAATAGAAATGATAATTAAAAAATATATATATATTTCTTTACTTTTTTTCAAACATTATTTTTTATTTCATAAACTGCCAATACGTGCTTTTCTTTCATTTAAAACTTGTTGCCAGATAATAGTTTCATTTTTTACTGTGTTATGAGGATAATAAAGAATCTACTTAAGTGTAGTATTTATTTATGTATATTTGTAATTTCTTTTAGTTTTATAGATGAGATTGTTCAACGTAGTTCTTACCATTACTATTTATACACTATAAAATAATGATATTAATTATTCATTACAAAAAGTAACATAATACATTTTTCATAAGTCTCGAACCTCTTTAAACAAAGAAATAATTTCTTATTAATTATAAAAATAACAATATTTTTCTGACTTTTCCTAATTTTATAATGAATTAGAACATTTACTATGACAATAAGGAATTTTCTTTTATTTAACCATAGACAATCTCCTCATGTACTCGTATATATCAATATACACGAAGAGATCCACGGACTATACATGAGGACAATACACACGACGTATATCAGTATATACCATTCTCCTCCCAAGAAGCCTAAAGGAAGCATTACAAATTTGCCTCATGACAAAAACATACTTTAGTTTCTTGCTAGTGCGAGACACTAAAAGCTGAAAGTGTTTAATTTCTAAAATTGACAAGAGGGCAGCAGGCCAGAGTTTTTTTTTTCCTAAATAATTTGGAGATTTGCTGAAAAATCATTTTATTATTCTTGACAAGTGTGCTCGTTAATATGAAGTATTCTACATTTTGCTCCTCACCAACAAACACTACTACTCAAATTACTTGATTTACGACGGAGTCTATAAAAGTATGCATTAAAATTACCATGACCTGATGCGTGTGTATGTGCGGTTTAAAAATCACACAGACACATAAAAAATACACACATAACACATATTTTTAAGAGCCAGAGTTAATTTTAGTTTAGTTTTTTTATTAGTCAGAGGTGTTTTTTTATAATTTGGAAATTTTGGTGAAAAATCATTTTATTGTTTTTGACAAGTGTACTCTTTAATATGAACTATTTTACATTTCGCTCCTCCTCAACAATACTACTACTCAAGTTACTTGATTTACGACGGAATTTATAAAAGTATGCATCAAAATTACCATGAGCTGATGTGTGTGTATGTGTGATTTTAAAATCATCCACACACACATAAAAGATTTACATTTTAATCTTTTTTTTTCACGGAAGGGAACAACTTCTCCATTTGATTCATTTTTAAATATGAGGTATACTTCTCTGCTTATGTTGTTGTTTTTTTCCAGTGGCATTTAAAAATATTGATTTCAGGATAATCCAGATATTAAGAGCACATTTTGGTGAGCGAAAAAAAACAAAAAAAAAAAAAACCTTCTTCTGTGCACGTTGGAAAAGCATATATTAATTCCATTTCTTTTACGGATGCCAATAATAATTGCCATAACTAACTTTGTCTTTGCTGTATATATTTTGAACGGAGAAAAGGGAAAAAGAAAATTAACAAATAAAAGGATTCAGAGCAAATGAGAAATTGAGAAGAGGGTTTGTCATTTTCGTTAAACCATTTGACAGCCAAATGGATACACAGCATTGATACATCAAGGATACGAAGCAACTGAATACAAACTTCATTATCATCTTCAAATACAGCAAATGTTAGACAAACGTTTGAATTCAGCTTCAGTTTGTAAAGTAAATCATTGAAAATTATTTTTCATCATTATACCATGCTATCTGATTTAGCTGCAAAGCAACTGAATGTAAAATATCATGCAATTGAATTCTGTAAGTGAATGAAGATAAGCTTTGTTCTAATAGGTAATAGACTTTGTTCTTAAGTTGGGTTTCAAAATTAATTGGTAGAAAGCATGATAAAACAAAAACAGTCTCATAGCTTAATTGTCTTGCAGTCTTTCACTTACAATACAAAAAATTAAACATCGTCAAAAAAGGAATTTTTATTTTGGTGAAATCCTTTCTATCTACTATAACTGCCCACTACAAATTTTCATAAATTACTATGGATGAAAATAAATAATTACTTTTCAATGAATGCACAGATATGAATCAAATAAGGAAATAACTTTTTTAAGACTCACGAACAAAATTTAAAATTTCTTTAGTCATAATTATCAATTATTTAATAAATCGGTCAAAAATCTATAATTTTCCTGGTTTCGTAAAAAATGTTCCAAGAAGGATTGTCACTGCGAGTGATTAAAGGGTGAAATTATAGTATTGGAGCAGTTTATGAGATTAAGTGAACGGTTAACTATAACAAAAAGATATTTAAGTAGTCAATGAAGCATAAATATAATTCTGTACATGAGTAGCATAATTTTGCTGTCTACTTTAATTACAGCTGAAATATTTCGACACGTGATCGTATACCGATAGGGAAAAGGAAAAAAAAAAAAAGTTAGTAATTCATCCCAAGTCATCATCCGCCAATGGCAGTCTCGTTGGTTGTTTGTCGAAGAGGGGGAATTGAAAAGTAGTAACCCTTGCGACTACTTCTGGGGTGGTTGGCCTTTTGTAGAGGAAAAAAGGGAAGAGAAAGACCCATGCAAAAAAGCGTCAATCAGTAATGGAAATGACATGTGCCTCAAGCAATGTCGAATGAACATGTCCTTGCCCTAAGCTGTACAGGATGGCTCAAAATAATCTTGGTTTTTTATTATTATTTTAATTTCATCCTAAGATGTCTTTAGTTGATTTCTATAAGGTAGAATAGGATACTTCCATTTGATTCTTCACTTATTGGTTGATGAGCGAATGATTGGCATGATCGGAATAAAATTTAAAATGCATATGTAATTGATTCAAAATATATGAAATTTAATTGTGTAATAGTTAAAAATATAAACAACTACCTTTGAATGTCAGAAAATAATATATTCATTTGAAAAAATAAATAACAAATACAATATGATTTTTTTTTTTTTTTCTATTAGAAAGAAAAAGTAGACAAACACGGTAGTGATTTTACATTGTCTACTTTTCTTTTGGAAAGAAAAGTAGACAATGTAAAACATCGGTTATATCTCGATTTCTCCACCGCCCCTTCCCCCTCCCCTCGTTCTACAAAAAAGCTTAATATAATTGAGAGTACTATATTATATAAAGTTATTAATATACAACAACATTATAACAAATATTAATATAAAGTTATTAATATTTGGAACAAGTATGGTGAGGCTCAAACAAAAAAAAAAAAAAAAAAAAAAAAAAAATGTTTTGCAATTCAATTACTTAAACATTTCTAATAAGAATTACAAGTTTATTGGTAATCAAAATATGACTTTATTTTTTTCTTTTTGTAGAATTGATTGATATTGATTAGCGATTAAAAGTAAAATAAATGAGAAATATTTTATAAATATGTGTAATCAATTTAAAACTCATTCCTGAATTGAAGTTACAAAAGTTAAAATTTTATTAATTAAGAGACATTTAATTGTAATTTTTTAAATTAAATTTCTTAAAGTCATGTACATGTAAAAAATTGTATACAAACTGAAAAAAGCTCAGTATTTTCTTGATAGTTTAATTAATTGAATAATCAATACATTCTTTCATTAAATCAATGTTTTAATTTCATTGAAGATGTAAATATTACTAAATAACACAAAAACATATCAATGAGATTTAAAAAAAAAACTACTTTTTTCCAATAATTAAAAATCTTATAGTAGTTTTTGTTTAATAAAAATGTTAAATACATTAATAACTCTAATCTAATCTCTAAGTCTAATCTTCTAACTTTGTGAAAATATTCTGCAATAGAATATATTCATGTATAAAATCAATTTTAAACAATCTGGGTTTCGCAGTGCTTTAAAAAACTATACACTTGCTATCTCAAAAATTCTTTTCCTTTTGATGTAAGCCGAATTTCCTAAAATCGTGCTTTCCCATAGCATTCGTAATGTCTATCACTGCAGTTGCAGTTTTCGAAATTGCTCTGCTCTAAGACTTGCTTCCTGGTGTTTCTACGCGTGATATAATAATAATATACGGAAACAATAAATTTCGAATCGTAAAAGAAATATTTTCTCCGAAGTATGGGAATATTTACAGAGGATAGCTGTTTTTCCTTTCTTTACACACAAATAAATGCTTCAGCAATTTTCATTCTACATATCCTAAATTATCTATGTACGTTTGATCCATTTTCCTGCCATGTGAATTGTTTATCTAATATTACATATATTAATGCATGAAACTTCTGCTTTTGAATAAGCGTCCATTTGCATTTAAATTTGAAAATTAGTAATAAGATTCGAAATTTATAGCTAAGGGATTCAGGAAAAAATTCAATAATTTAAATATATATATATTGAAAACGACGAAATTTTTTAAAGAATACTCTAACAGGGTTTCAATGTAAAAACTTTCAATGAGTTTCAAAGTTTTATTATTGTATAAAAAAAAAAAAAAAACAATAAATCCTTTTATGCAATCCTTTACGTAGTACATACGTTCCACATAAAAAAAAAACACACAAAGGAGACTTGATTTAAGTTGAAAACTTTAGACTTTGTTTCATTATTTTTTTTTTTAAGATGAGCAATGCAATGAAATGAATCCACTTTAAATTCCCGGTTACAATATGACTGTAGAGAGTTGGGCGTAGGGTTGACAATCCTACCCCTGTAAAAAAAAGCAAACTGTCTCCTGTCTCGAAATCTGCTAGTAAGCAGACGGGTTTGGCTCACCATGGTGCTGTTGAGCCAATGAAGAAGAAGAATATAATGAACACAAGAATTCAAAGATTAAAAAATTACTGAAAATAAGTAAATATATGAATAAATACTTAAAACTAGCTTCAATATTAAATAAAATTTCATAAAAAATATTTTTACTTTTGCACTGTTTTAAGGTTTATTTGTTGACATCAAGTAATTCGTGGCATTATTTCCGAATTATTTTCATCGTAAGATAAAATAATTAACATCAGAACTATTTTTATGTATTATGGACCTCATACTCCACTAATATTACTACAATAATATACTGAACGATGAATGAATGAATGTTTATTCATTTATTTTTGAAATGAAAAATAATTAAAATGGTTTTTTTTTCTGAAAATCCTTTCTGGAAACCACCCCCTGCTTATTTAATATAAGAAAAAAATATCCACCGTCCATGCAAGGCACTTACCCATAATCATCACCGAGTTAACTCGTTTACCAAAACTATAACTGCAACATTCGTCATCGATAAGAATAGAAATTGGATCGATTCATATGATTGACTAAGTATGCTGCCACTATCACGAGTCAAGCTGATGATGTGCATCATATGCTTTTCCTAAAGAGAATTAACTTCCACCTTATTCTGTGTTCATTCTGACAATGTAATCAGTCACTTAATTTTGAGATGATCAGACTTATTTTTTGTTACCTTTGTAATAATAATAAAATACCTTTGTAATTTTTTTTTTTATCTTTGTAATAACTTAATGGTTATTCAGTTCACCTCAGAATTCAAAGTATCGTTCAAAAACATATATTTAAGTAATAATTTTTTTTTTTTTTTTTTGTGTGTGTGTGTTAAATAAAATTAAAATTTGCAGTAAAGGGAAGAAAAAAACAGTTTTTTCCCCCTTTCTTACTTCACAAATGCTTTCGGAAGATCATAGGCTTCTTAAGTTTGATGTATTTCTCCTAAAAATGGATACATTTACTTATCAGTATTCGATTTTTGAATCTGCTAATATATTGAAAATTTTATTTTAAGAACGTCCCTTACCAATGAAAAATTAAACTCAGTATTTTTTTATATTTTGTGGGAATATTTTCGAGAATAACCTCTTGATGTTGAAGTGTCGTATGGAAAAATAACACCAGGCATTCCGACTAGTAAATGTGAAATCATACCTGTATTAGTAAAGAAATGTTTTTCATAATCAATTAGTTTATTCCGTTAATCAATATTCCCTTTTCAAAGCAATGCCTTCAGATTCTTTTTCATTGGCTCAACTGCCCTATGGTGAGCCAAGGCCGTTTGCCAACTGGCAGATTTCGAAACAAAAGATCTTTTCTTTTTACGGGTTAAGGTTGTCAACCCTACGCTATACAGTCACATTAGATCGGGACCTACGATTTAAAGTGGATTCCGAACCTCTACAAACATCCACAGCACCGCCGGGACTCGAACCCGAAACTGGTGGCACTCAGGGCCAAAGCGCTGCTCATTCGGCTATCAGACCTCTTCAGATTCTCCAGCTGAAAATGATTCCTTGTTATCTCATACACTAATCAAGCTCTAAAACAAATTTAACATGCAACTGAAAAATCTCAAGCATATATATATATATATAGTTAATGAACTGTTAACTATATTATCCTTCATAGTAGGAAAGATACTGTTCAGGGTCGAAATACTGCCTTTTAAAAAAATTGTTTAGTTCACAAACAACAAAAGTATTAAATTCTACAGCATAATTATGATTAGCTTGCATACCATTATAAGATATATTAGTAAATGTACTACTTAGATATATATACTTTCATATATGTAAATATATTAGATATATTTTCTACAACTTAATTGTAATAACTTAACTATAATGGATTGAATTAATATGCTTATAATAGTTTTCGATTTAAAATTGAACAATGATGTTTTGAATGATTATTGAAATACTAATCTGAAAATTAACTTTTTTTTTTTTATTGTTTAAAAATTCAAAAGTAATATAATGTTTATTTCTATATAATGGTTTTAAGTATATTTTAATTTTGCATATAATAAAAGCAAAGAACACTCACTCATTGATTTAATAGTAATACTCATTGATTTAAGCTGGGAATTTCCAAACTGAGAATATCAAGACGAGGCATCAAAATAAATAAAATAAAATAAATAAATAAATAAATAAAAAAGAGCCAGGACAATGACTTTATATTAGATAACGCAAAATAATAATAAAATATTTTTATTTACTGATAAAAAAAAAAAAAAAGCAATTACTTAAATTCATAAAATAAATAATGAATAATAATATAAAATGAAATTTATCTTATGAAATAATAGTTCATGGGTCTGGTCCAGCTTTTCTTTCCATCTGACAACTGCTTGCAGATATAAATTTTTTAAAATGATTTCCACTGAAATAAAAAAATAATTAAGCAATAAAATAAAATAAAATCATGAAAGTAACTTAATTATAAATATAAAGAGCATTTTTATTTGAAATTATTTTGCTTTTAAGTTTAAATGAATTTGCATTTTATAACTGTATTTTCAATGTAGATATTTGCGAATTTTGGAGTTTATTAAATAGTTGGAATTTTTTCTTTTTAATTCTGATATATATATATATATATATATATATATTTTAAATTCTGATATATTCTTTTTTTTTTCGTTCTAATTTTTATCCATAAAATTTTAAACTTAAATAATTTCTCTTTTTTTAAAAGAAAAGTGACTGTGTGGCTTTGAAGCGTATAATTTTGTGAGAGTCAGCAAAAAACTTGGATTTAAACTAAGCAACCCAATTTGTTATTGAGAAAATATAAAAAGAGATTAAAGGGCACTACTTACTACAATTAAGTTGGATAATTAATATTATCAATATCGGAAGAAATTTTATTGAATAAATATAGTTTCCTTTTACATGTAAATTGTCGTATTTAAATTTTGTAGTATTGATAATCGATTCAAATAGGAAAAAATAAAAAATAATTAAATGAATTAATAGTTTAATTTTTCAGGATAGGCTAATATTATTTTTTTAAGATACTGATAAAGTAATGCATTATAATTATCTTTTACCCCACAGGAGATCGTTTTTTGTAATACAAGCGATACAGATTAGATTTCCCTAAGAAAACTGCAATTTGACGATACTGTGAGCGCTTCTAAGAAGGATATAAAATGGGTTATATTATATATGTTGGGTTTTTTTATGGATTTACATTTGTTTCATTTCGGTTACTTATACAACCTCTGAGTGGCCAAGATGAGGGAAAAGAGTATTTATTATTAATAGTACACATGTTATTTGACGATACTGCGAGCCCTTCTAAGCGGGCTATAAAATTGGTTATGCTATACAAGCTGGTTGCTTAAAAGTTTACATTTGTTTCATTTCGGTTGTATACAACCACTGAGTGGCGAAGGTGAAGGAAAGAGTATTTATTTCTAATACACATGTTATTTGACGACACTGTGAGCCCTTCTAAGAGGGATATAAAATAGGTTTGATTGTTTAAGGATTTACATTTGTTTCATTTTACTTATACTACCACTGAGTGGCCAAGATAAAGGAAGGAGTATTTATTATTGATACTCATCACTCACACCAGTCAGATGTTTTCATACATTTCGAATGAATTATAAAATAGAAAAAGATGCATTTAAGCCGACTAATCTTTGTTCGTGCGAACTCATTTTGCTCGGAGATATCTCTCAGGAATGCAACATTCCTACCGGATTTTAACTTGTCTAAAAGCCTAATCGGTGTAGACATTCACCATTTTCCTGCACAAAACCACTTCATCGCCGAACATAATGAAAGGCCTCTCTTGTTCCTGTTCACTGGGAAGTAAACAAATTCAGATCTCGTTCAGAAGCCAAGGTGCCATTACGGAATGATCACTCGTGCGTTAAACATCTTCCAATGAGTTCTTACCTTCCTCCTGGCTGAGATTTAATGAGCCTCGATGTAACATGCCAATGGTTAGGATAAGCAGAATTTATAAAAATCTTACTAATTCCATAAAATAGCAATTATTTTATTTATCAGCACAATTTTATTGTCTAGGAAGCAAGCGACATCTCAGTGTCACAACGCGAAACAAAAGTTTCTTATTAGTGAAAGTTAATTTGAACCGATCTATGAAACAATTGAAATAGAATATTGAGAAAAATTCAAATAGCAACAGAAAGTTATACTCTAAATGAAATTATAATTTTAAAAAAAAAGAAGGAAAATCACTATATTCTCGCAAATATTCGATTTGTTTTTACACAATTATAGAAGTGCTACATTTATTTTTAGCCACAAAAGTGCAATATAATATTTTAACGTATTGTATTTTTGCACAAACAGATTTTCGTTATATTGAATAAGCAGTGGAAAATTTGCAATGAAATTTTAAAAAAAATTTTTTTTTTTTTTTTTTTTGTCCTTCGTATCACTCTCTTTTGGTATCTATTAGAGTAATCAGATCTAGTTATTTAAATACAATTCGTTTGCGTTTTTTTGTACAGGGTCATATTTCATTAAATGAAAATGATTGAATAAAAATGAAAAAAAAAAAAAAAAAAAAAAAGAACGTGACAAATAAAGATATCGTAGAATGGCAACTTAAAAAAACGGCGACCTTTAAAAACTTTGAATAAATAAATTAAAATATTATTGATTAATTTTCGTACAATATTACGAACGATAAATTTCTAAAAAAAAAATAAAATGCCGTAATGATGACGGAAATGAAATGACAGATAAATGAATGTTGGTGAAAATTTATAAACAATTGCTCATTTCTTTTATAGATTTTCAAATTAAGTTTATTTTATCTTTGTATTTAAATATTTCTATGTTACCAGAGGAAATTGTATTTTTATCGCGTGTCCTGATGGCCAATTGGCTAGCGCTCTGGCCTTTGGTACCACAGGCTTAAGGTACGAATCCTGGCGGTGGGAGGGATGTTTGTGAGTGGTTTGGAATTCCTGTTAAACTGTAGGGCCCGGTCTAATTAACCTAAAGTGTGCACAAAATAACCGTAGAGCGACAAACCAAACCAAATCAAATTTTATCTACTCGTCTGCACTACTACAGATCACAAATAGAACAAATTTCTTAACATTAAATAAGAAATTTTGTAAAAAAATTAGGTATTATCAAACAAAAAAAAATTCAACGAATGGGAATATTCAATTGAATAGATTTGTACTGTTGAAAAAAATGGCATTTAATTATTATTATTATTTTTTTTACAGATATGGCTCGATCTGTAATTGGCATGTACATCGTAGGATTCTTCTTCATCTTCCTCTCTTTTTTCACTGGAGTTGCTGGATGCTGGAAACGATCGAAGGGAAATATCCTAGCCACTGGCTTGTTACAGATGCTAGCAGGTGAGTTAGAGATGCGCTTTAAAATTACATTCGAAAAACACACGTGTATAATTAAACGCGAAAACACACGTGAAAATTATTCTGCAATTACACTGTAATTGACGCGTACAGGAAGATACACGTGATTTTTTTTTTATCTATTCCCTCAAATAAGAAAATATTTTTATCTAGACTCCAAGTCTTTGCGATAATTTTCAATACATAAAGTAATTAAATCTATTAAAGAATGTACAAATAAAATTATTTTCTCTTAGTACGATTTCAAAATATACGTTTACGCAAAATTAATTTACTGATAAATAAGATACTTAAATAAATAAATTTTAAAATAAAAATGAATTTTTGACTTGTAGAAAAAATTAACAACAAAACTCCGTTCATAGCAAAAAAAAAAAAATATTACTTTCAATAGTAATTAAAATGTCCCTTAAAATGTATTAAATGGAAAATGAAATGGTAGCATTCTTCTGTTAAAATATTATGTTGTGAGAATATTTAAATAATAAGATTACGGTGAAAATTTATTGCAATTAAGTATCATTGTATTGCGGATTTATATGAATTTAATAATAATCAATATCTTTGCCTATAATTCTACATTGACTCTCTTCTATTTCTTAAAAAAAAAGTTTTGAAGGAATTAAAATTTCATAAACTAATATATAAAAAATTTTCTAAGATTTATGCTTTATTTATCTCGCACTAGTTACCATTATGTTTCTTTTGCTTATTATTTTTTTTTATCAAACTTCTTCAAACACTAACATATATATAAAGAAACTTAATAAAAAAAACTCACAAAATTAATATTTTTGTTTTTTTATTTAGTTTTAAATAAAATCAATTTTTTAAAAAATTATTATTACATATGCCATTACTGCATATTTCATAAGAGTATTTTTGTTCTGAAGGGAGAGTCTATTTTTTAAAGACTGATCACTTGTAAAAATATTAACATCTAAACAAATAAATAATATTAAATTCCATTTTCAGCCCTTGTAGATGCAGGCGCAATGGGCTTGTGGCATGGAGTTCATTATTACGATTATCAAAAACTTACAGATGAGATGTCTTATTATAACTGGCCAGATGTAAGTATATCATTTATAAATTAATTTTCCCAAAACAACAGTACAAAGTATATTCCAATATTAATGAAAATTATAATTACTTTAGCGTGGTTGAATAATCACATCTTATTAGCCTAATTCTTTACTTACGTAATAGCTAATGATAAAGGTGACGCGAAATAGCGTTACGATTAATAGAAAAATATTATCAAAACAAGAAATGGATGCTCCGTGAGAAATAAAAAAGAAATTTTTATTTAAATTTTGATGGTGCTATACGAGCCTGATCCCGCTAGAATGCGACTGACTATTTAAATAAAAATTTAAATCTGATGTCATCAGTAGGTGCGCCATATATATTTACAAATTTTCTCTACAAAAGGAACGACATACACGCCTGCCTTTTATTAAAGTTTTATAATTTGACGATTATACGTAATTCATTCTTTTACGATACAAAGTTTTAGTTTGATTTCATTTAGAAATCATTAATCTATAAAAACGTAAATAATGATATCTGTCACCAGGCATGATATGGGTTGCAATAATGGCGTATAGAAAACCAAACCATTAATATCATAGGAAAAATTTGTGCATTTAACTTTATAATACCTATAAAGTAGATTAATCATATCTAACAGCGTCTTGAGACGCGAAATCAATTTTAGAGTTGTTCTAAAAAGAATACAACTTTGAATTCTGTTGGCCTGTTACGAAAATGAAGACTAATTCTCGAAAATTTAATACGCCAATTCCTTAATAAGAGTTTTATTCCTAAAATTTTGAGGAGTAGGGATGGACGAGCCTTATGGCCGAGTGACTAGCGCTCGGTGCCACAGGTTTCGAGTTCGAATTCCGGCTGTGTCATGGATGTCTACAGTGGTTCGGAATCCATTTAGGGCCTAATCTAATATGACTGTAGAACATTAGGCTGATAACCCTACTTCATAAAAAGAAAAGCATCTCCTGTCTCGAAATCTGCCAGTAGGCAGAATGCCTTGATCCACCATGCGGCTGTTGACGCAATGAAGAAGAAGGGAGGTTACGAATCAAAGTGAAGATTTCCGTATCTATACTAGGTTTGGGTGCATTAAATCTGAATGCCAAACACCAAAACATATTACACCAAAGAATATTATTTACATTGGGTTTGAGAATGTGGATGCAAACTTCCTATCAAATATCGCTTCTGAAGATATTTATCCCAAATTGAATAGTACCAGTGATTAATATTGACATAGGTGAGCATGTAGAAATATAAATGCATCTTTCCTCAACATTAAAGGGGAAAAAAATCTTGAAAATGGATTGAATTATAAACTTAAAGCATAATAATTTTACACAATTAAATGAAATTTATGGGAATGGCGTTACTAAACACAAGGTGCAATGCCGTAAAATAAAATAGTAGTTAATAATGTATTTAGTTAGCAAGATACTTGAAAGCCATTTGTTATGAATAATATTATAAATATGGATTACTGATTTTGCTATTGAACTAATTGACAAATTTGCAAGATGTCTACCACTGAATGTAGTATTTTAAAAATAATACAGCCAATCATGCAGCTGGAAGGCACTATATTGCAAATTTTTTAAAATAATATATGAGAATCAGTGGTACTTATGAATACGAATTTAATCATCCTTTGACGTTTTATAAACAAGTAGGCAATATAACTTGTTCACTCATGTTCAACGGAAATTTCTACATAAATTTAATTTTTATTAATGTACAATCATTCAATTACTAACTGTATTCCATATGTAGGTATTAAAAAGTGAGTGGAGTTACTCAGTTCTTCTATGGCTGGTCCTACATCCTTGCTTGGATTGGAGTCGGTATGTGCCTTTTGACAGCCATTCTCTTTCTGGGAGCTGCTTGCTGTGTAGTGCATGAGAAAAAATTGGAGCAAGCCAAGAACATGCAGTACCTCATGCCTGTCTACCCAGACAAGAGGCAGCCATATGGCTATGGCTATGCATATCCTGGTCCTTACTATACGCATGGCTCACAGTATGGTGGGCCATACAGCTACTAAAAAGATCAAGATAGATTTTACTTAATTTCAAATGCAAATAAAATGAAACTTTTATTTATCCTGAACTTTTATTTTATAAGTTCATTAACAAGAATGTGGTAGTTTGTGCCAGAACTGAAAGCAATTGGACTCATTCCAAGAACACTTTTTTATTGAATATTTGAAAGAATGTGCTCAATTAAATGGAATGATCAACAAAGTATATAAACATTATAAGTATAGTGAATTGTTCTCCATAAGGTTATTTTGCTATTTAATATGGATTTGCAAAATTCACTTTTATGGTAACGAAGAAATGAATATATGTTATGCTTTTTAATATGATGCATCTCTATCAATGTGTAATAATTGTCCATGAAGTCTTTCTACAAAATTTGTGTTCTTTTTTTTCAAATATGACTTTTGTCATATTTTTAAAGTTGTATTATACAAAATTTGGTGTTTATCATATATTTCAAGTATTGCTCATTCATTTTCCTTCATTAAATTATCTGAAGAAATCTAAGTAGAATAAAATATGGAACCAATATACAATATCAGATTAAAAATGAATTTTATAATGAGATGATTTTTATTAGGGTTTATTTAAAAATATATCTAACTATGAGCTTGTCATTATATTACACTACGTTTTGAGTTTTTTCATGTCAAACAAACAATGAATATTGGAGTAAAGTAGGTTTTGCCTTAGATTAAAAATCATTAAAAAAAGAAAATGGCAGCTGAAAAATGTGTATTGCAGACAACCGATACGTGTGGAAAAATTGCAAGCAGATGGATTAAAAAAGAGTGGCATCATAGGAGAGATTTTAATTGCAATAAAAAAAATTTTAATATTTAAAATTTCAGAGGACACATTATTAAAAGAAAAAACTAGATGAAAATTCCACTCTTTAAGGAGATTTGCGCCGCTTCTATCTGACTACTACCCCTAACAAATAATCGATTCGTCCGTTTTCATAGTTAAACCGGATGTTTATTTTCTACACTATCCGTTGTTTTACTACATATGAATTATTTTGTATATTCACCAATACCTTTTCTATTTTACAATTTTCCTAACATTTTAGAATATACTGTAATTAAGAAGGAATTTTATGTATAATACATTATTTAATATATTTATCTTTTTTAAAACAACTTTTATATAAAGTTACTATTTTTTCAGCTACATTATGGTAGTTGATATCAAAGAATTATATATGAATTATTATGAGAAGATTAAAAGAATTATAAAAAAAAAAAAAACCTGATGTTTAATTATTATTTTGTCATGTTTTAAATTAATATTTATTTAATGTTTAAATAGTTTTCTTTTTGAAAGGAAAAGATATGCTTTGAATAATATTTTAGAATAAATGTATGGTTTCAAATATTGTTTAAGGAATTATAAATCTGTTCCTTGTTTTGTAACTGTCTTATTTTTTAATAAAGAGTTTTAAGTAAAATTGCTATTTATTTAATTTTTATCCATGAAACAAATGGAAAAACTGAAAATAAATTACATAATTTATTGTTAAAAGACAAAACACAATAAATTCAATTTGCATATAGATGGCGAGTGATACACGAAATTTTCTATTTATATATTTAAAAATTTTCTGGAGAGAAAATAAATTTGCTCAGGCGTGACATGACATTCTCCCACCTATTGATTAATAAAGAATACAATTATTCCAAACCACATACATACATATTATCACATGAAATGCACTATTACAATTATGCAACCAGTTTTGCTATCATTCTTAACACAGATGGATCACTCAGAACCAGAAGGGAATTTTTAGTCCTTCCATTCCTTTGCAAGTAAAACAGTTATTACATTTGGAGACTTTGCCAGATGGATTGTACTGGAGATATTGCAAGTGGGGAAAATCTTTTGACTAGGTCAAACTATTTCTCCAAAACTGTTTTGACACGGAACACTTGAATATCACTGTCTTTCCGGAATAAGCATTGATTATCCTCGCGATTGGCCAAAATATTTCCTCCATTTTCGATGAGAACAACACCACCAACTTTCACACTGTGTTGTCATTCGATTTTTAAGAGACCAAGTTGCACCAAGGGCAACAACGGGGCGTTCCGATTACGGAGTTCCAGTGTGGTATTAAGTAGCACTAAACCTCCACATCTCAAATAAAATTTGCATGAAGTGTAATTGCTTAAATTAAAAAAAGATAGAGGAATAAAAATTTAATTACAGAAAAACATATCTTACTATGAGACAATTAAAGCAAGGAGAATGGAAAAAAATAAAAGCTATCTGTACAATTAGGTGTACTGACAAGTTTTGCTTTTTTTCATTGCACCAAGTGACTAAGATATTCACATTGGAATATCTTTCGAAGGATATCTCTCAAATATTGTTGGTATCATAATCTTATTCGAAGATAGATGAGAGATGATCCAAATCAGCCACACCGATTTCAATATTTTCACCAAAAAACATCGCCGATGTCAATGGAATGAGACCATTTGAATAATATAAGTACATCTGTAAGAGGCCTGGAATTCACTATTGCTTCACAATCATATAATACACTCATTAGTTCTTCATAATTTAGTGATGAGTCTGGGCGATAAATTGATGTAAATCTGATATCTCATATACGATATTAGCGAAATACCAATGTTCAACATCGGAATTTCGATTATTTTAAAAACGGTTAACATCGATGTTACGCTTCAACAATAAAGTAGATTTTTCAAAATCGATTAACATCGATGTTGCTTCGGAGATATTTGACAAAATCCAGAAGGATAAAAGCGATTTCAACATTGATGATCTTTTCGGGTATATCTCGCGATTTCAGATATTCGATATTTGTTCATCAGCGCTTCTGCATAATTATTAGATTGTGAATTTTTTATTTATTGAAAGACTGTAAATAGCGATATTGTTTAGTAAGTTATTTATATTTTAATCAGTATTATCAAGAATTCTCATATAAAATAAAATTTGTAGAATTCCTTAAAAATTTACTGTTGTAATTACAACATTTCCTAAATTGGTTTAAAATTCTAAACGTTGAATATTTCAATCTAAATTCATCCAATTTTAATTTTTATAAATTCTTTTGAAGAAAAAATAGTTTAGGTATTTGAATTATGTTTGGCTATCTTAGTTTTAGGGCATTCTACCGGAGTGTATGTCGGTCGCTAAATCGGATATGGAGATAATTAATTTGGCCCGTTATTCGGGTTTTTTTTAATTTTATTTTTTTATGACCACCTTTGATATCTTGCTTAGTACTTGTTGACTGAGGTGTTCGTTCTTTGTGAGAATGCATAGATCCAAGTTTTCTTGTCCAAATAAAAATTTTATTTAAAGTTTAATTTTTTTTATTTCATATCATTTTGAAATTATTTCATGCAGTTGTTTTACATCTTTAGAAATTAAATCTTGTAGTATTTATGTAATCGATATTTATGCATTTACGTTTCATCGAGCTTACTCTTCATTGTGTCTTTGATTGCCTAGCTGTTGCAGCCGCCATACATTGTTTGGGAAAGAGGCGTGATGACTAGGGCTCGGTACCACAGGTTTCGGGTTCGAGTCCCGGCGGAGCCATGGATGTTTTTAATGGTTCGGAATCCCACTATAAACCGTAGGTCCCGGTCCAATAGGATCGTAGAGCGTTGTGGGGGTTGTTGTTATTCGCGTCCGTAGTATATCTTCAAACTACACGTGCTATACCTCTGGTTATTGCTAAATGAGAAACAGCGGTGCAGCCCTTGCATTAGAACAACATTATCTGGACCATCCCTCAAAAGAGGATTTGTATTCCGAGCTGGCAATCAACATAGCCAATATTATTCGGGAACAACGCAATATTTGATTTTCTTGTATTCTTCGTAGAATGTGACGACATTCTCACATGCATAATTCATAAAGAAAAGTTCACGGGCTGAGTTAAATTAAAAATTACCTTTTAAATAAAGTCAAAAAGATGAAAAATCTGAAACTAATAAGAATGTAGACGAAAAGTCTTCTATTCAACATTCTTATTTAACTTTATACACACACATATATATATATATTACATTTAGTAACTAAAAGGGATTTTTTTACCACATTAAAAGTCATTGAAATGTTAATTAAGATTTTACTCAAGTTCACGCTTCTGAATACAAATCATCTGCTTATTTTGCAGAAATATAAATTTGATTTTATAAAAATTTATACTTTTATGTTGACATTTCAACTTCTACTTGGTCAGTTTGTATATACAGCTAAACATTCCTTAATATTACATTGTGATTTATTCTTGTGTATTGTTTTTTGTTTTGTTTTTTCTTTGAAGAAATATACTTCCCTTCATGTAGTCAAATTTACTATGTTGATCGATATATTATATGCAGTCCAGTCACAATAATGTGACCTGTCAAAAGCCACAATATACACTCTTGTATAGTCTGGCTTTAAGTGGAGTGTGGAATGTGGCATTAAGTGGAATTCTTTATATGCACTCTACTGCAATGTGCTGCCACCTGCCTTTTGCGATTGGTTATTTCACATTGACGTCGAAAGTAGGTGGTGGTCACATTAATGTGACTGGACTGTGTATATAATGCTTATTTATTGTGCAAGATAAAGATGGCTCTTTTGAAATTATCTGGGGAAAACTAAACAAATGCACTGAACTAGCTATTACTAAATGAAATCGAAATTATATGTTTTGGGTTTGACTACGGTGCCAAAAAACGCTAGGAGCAATTCTGATTACACACTTAGTAAGTTTGAAAGAGTCATTTGTAAAATTTTGAAACTCATTCTATCTTAACAATTAAATAATTTTGTTAAAAAGGAAAAAGCAGTCAAGGCTGGAGGAAGGGGTCATCATCATTAAAAGTTTTGCATAAAGGCTCTTTTTGCAAAACAGTAATTGATGCCTCCCTTCTTTATCACACTATTTAGACTTATAGAAATGGTTGCGGGTAGATGGTAAATTGGCTAGCACTCTGGCCTTTGGTACCACAGTCTTCAGGTTTGATTCCTGGTGGTGGCATGGGTGCTTGTTAGTGGTTCGGAATCCCCTTTAAATTGTTGGTCCCTGTCTAATTAGCCTAAAGTGTATACAAAATGACCGCAGAATAACAAACCAAACCATAGAAAGGTTTAGTAATAATTCAATAATAGTAATAGTAATAATTCATAGATGCAATCAATACATAACTGTTTTGTGCATATGCCATCCAAATTTGGTGTTTCTACATTCATTCATTTGCAAATTAGGTGCAAACAACCGGTTGTTCCTTAACTTTTGGAGGCCAGTGTAATACTCGCAAAAAAAGACATAAAATAAATCAAAGACTTTATAATTAAAACTAAAACCACATCAAGTATCACCTCCTTAAAGAGGGAGGTTAGTATTTTCTAGTCTCTAAAAGTGATTTTAATAAGTTAAAACTTATATATAAAGGTATACAGAAGAGAATAACATATATACAGCATATTGTTAAAAATATTAATTTTCTAATTACTTACAGAAAAAGAAAAAAATAATTCTAATACTTTTCATAATTCTTCATTACTGCTATATTCACCTGGAGAAGTGGAAGATAAAATATCTTCAACTTGAGCTGATGGTCTAATTCCATCAAGTGAGAAGTTCTTTAGTTTACATTGTTTGATGTCACTTTCCAATGTTCGTTCAGCTATAATATTTGGTTTTACATCCTCCATTACAATGTCTTGCACACTAAGTCTGATATTTTCAGGTGGAATTCTCACAGCAGTTGAATAAGTTTTATCTTTTTCCTTATACATCTTCAAAAGATTTAGTTGGATTTCTTCCAGCTTACTATCAGTTAGATCGGAACAAAATCCCTGTTTATACAAAAAAAATAAAATAAAATAATAAATATTCAAGATTAAACTTTTAGGAATTATCATACAGCAAAATCAACATTATGCTATTTCAGATTTTCAATATAATACCTAAGATTAAAATATATTCAAGACTTATTAATTTCTCCTACTCTCATCCTCAATCGTCGTCATAAAAATTACTTTTTGAGAATTTTTATATCAACACATTAAATCATTACTTTTTTTGATGAAACATGAAGGTGAGGTGGTAGTTTAATGAGGTTGACAGTATACATACATTTTATTATTAAATTTTGGGAGTTTAATTTTCTTATTTGCAAACAACAAAATTTATTTTACTTTTATATATTGGCATCCTAATCATAATGATCTTTCTATTTGATAAGTTTGCATATACAGCTAAAATCCCTTAATGTTTTATAGGGATTTATTACGGCATATTTATTTATTTTTTTCATTGAAGAACCATACTTTGTAATATTTGCAATCCATTAACTTTTAAAGTACCAGGAAGAAGGGCTTTAAAATTAAATAACCTTTAATTCGCATCTTCCCTTTTCTTTCTAATCAGCTCACTAGCAATTATCTCCCCTTCGTAAAATTTGTCCTGCAAATAGTCAAATTTAATTCATTGATTGATATATATTTTACTTATTTTATTTGCAACAAACATTAATTATTTAACAAGAAAAGGGTAGTACTCAATTTTGAAGTTGTCTCGGAAAACTAAACAAATACAACTAATTATTTAGTACCAAATGAGCTATAAATAAGATATTTTGCAATGAAATATGCATAATCAAACGGGGAAAAGAGATAATTTAAAAAAAAAAAAATACAATTTTGTGTTGGAAAACAACAAAATAAAAGGTGAAGTAGACTAAAATGAACATAATTCATATAATTGAAAAATGAACATAAACAACATTAAAAACTACTTTTAGAAATTTATTGGTCAAAAGGGCTTGGAAACTTCCATTTCATTGCTCTAGATTCAAATGCAGGTTCCATATTCGAAATTTTCAAGCTGTATAAAATCGAAATATTGTAATTCCATGATATTGGATGATCGATATAACAATTTTTGAAATTTCAACTTTGCTCAGTTCTAATAAGTATAATCATGAACTAGCCAAGCAGCATGAAATGGTGGAAGGTACCACAAGGTGGATGAAAAATGCTGTAGCATGTTGAAAGGCAGAAAGTGATGCTGCTAGGGGAGTTTGAATTTGCCATACAATCATCTGATCTTGTTTCACATTCATATACCTTTGTATTCCATATCTTTTATTCCATTGATGAGTTCTGTACAGCAAGCAGCTGGTAGCAGTGGTTTTCTCAGCAGTATTTGCATGGTACCCTATTACTCAGTATGATCAACAAGCTCCACGGATCCAGACTATGTGACCTTATTTGAAGCTATCTAGTTGACTAAAAGTTCTTCAACAACTATGTAAAAGCATTAATGATAATGTTCCGAGAGAGCCACAATATTGACAATGAGAAAATGAAAATCATACACATTTGTTACATTGTAAGAAAAACAATCAAAGCAATGTATTGGCTGAGAAAACAATCATTTTTATACCTGCAAGCATTTTTTTTAGGAGTGTTTCTTTTTCTGCAAAAGAATATATACATAAAGCAATAAACATAATATTTAATGTTAGTAGAATTATTATTGATTGAAAAGATATATTGATTACACATGAAGAATTCATATTTAACAATATAATGTAAAAGACACTTTACAATAATGAAAATATGCTATACCTCATGCCAAGGTGAACTTATTTGCAAATTGTTGCGAAATGCATGAAAATTTAATGCTACATCAATGCAGGCTACAGCTATATGATCAGGCTCATAATTTAAACAAACTCTCTTTGTATAGAGATCGGACATAAGTTTTAAGCAGGTGTTGCCCATTGTCTGCCGGAAATTAATTGGATGAGCAGTTTTTTGAGCAAGAGCATTTAAAAATGGTATGAGAAACTGAAAAGAAATGATTCTTTAAGTTGTAAATAGCATAAATATATAAATAAAACTATAGTAAGAGTAAAAATTTTTCAAAAAATATCTTATGCATGCATGCATAAAATATTATTTAAAGAATGAAAAATCACATTGAAAATTTAATATAATCATGGCTCAGTGAATACTAAAATAAAATTTAAAAAAAATCACATTAGTAATTATGAAAATAAATAAAAAACAACATAAGAATTCTCATTATTATTTAATGCTTATACTAAAATTAAGAAAAAAAATTTATCTCAAAAAAAAATTAAGAAAAAAATTAATCTTAATTTATAAATTTGACTAAACTGATAAATATTGTTATGTAAAACCTTTGCTAAAAATGTTAAAAAAGAAAATTCTTTTTCCTTAATCATATTGGGGCTTAATGGCCGAGTGGCTAGCGCTCGGTACCACAGGTTTCGGGTTCGAATCCGGCAGTGCCATGGATGTTTGCAGTGGTTCCGGATTCCACTTTAAACTGTAGGTTCCGGTCTGTTTAGCCCTCGTGTGCACAAGATGACTTTAGAGCGACAAAGCAAACCAAACCTTAATCATACTAAATTATTTGAGATAAAAACTTATTTCTATGCAATTCTTTAATAAGTGCAAAAAAGGGTTTAATTTGATATTTTTCTCTTCACTACAAGCAGTAAAGACAACCTATATTTAAAATTATGAGTCCCTAAAATTATAAATAATCCTGGTATGAGTAATATGGTAGCAGTTTGATCAATAATTCATATAAATTATAGACAATAGTTTTGCATTCTAAAAATATTCTTATTGACAGGGAAAAAAGCATGATAATTTTTTAAAAATAAAGCTAATAAATATTCTATGAACACTGACAGTAAGAATAAATTCAGTTATAAAAAGAAGTTTTGTGATAAACACACTTCAGTAGAAAATCAGTTCTAATAATTATAAAATGCAGATTTTAAAAAAGTTACCCTTTTAAGGCAATTTATTAAGTGACTTTTAAACTTTTAAATGTTTTTAGATAATTTTGTAGAAAAAATATTATCTAATCCCCATTCATAACTTTTTTATTTTTTACATTACATCTTTATTGCAATGTAATTTAAATAGAAGAAAGTGAATTCTCTAATCCTTCCTTTTTTTTCATAACAAAAAGATAATCAATAATAATAATAATGATTTTTTTTTTTTCAAAAATCTAAACTCTTTTAAGACAGTGTGATAAAACTATAAAGTTTAAGATATCAGCAGCTAAATTTAAGTAAATTTTTATAAGTAAATTATCAAAAAATAAGAATCTTCATATTAAAATGATTTTAGCTCTTCATTTAAAACAACACAAGTTTTCAGAAAATTTTATAAATTTCTAATTAGATAAAAGTATTAAGTAGTAAAATTTAAAAAATTATTTTTTCATCAGTTTTTATTTTAAAAGCTTATTTCTTTTTATCACTAATGTTATTTTCATTAATTTATCCATCATTTTATTACACAAAATATGTTTAATTTTAAAATATGTATAAATGATATTAAATTTTCAGATACATAAAAAAGAAGGAATATTTTTAATTATTTTTTAAAAATAAAAAATATGTTACCTGTTGAGCTATTTTAGGGTTTAATTTGAAATTCAGTGCTCGGATTAATAGATGATCAACAAACTTTAAGGTTTTTGACAGGAGTCGAAATTTGAAAGCTGTAGAATTTAATTTTTTCTCTGACTTGTTCACAATACTAAATAGCAAAGTTAAAAATTAATTTGGTTGTTTTACATTCACAAGAACAGAAAACATAAAATAATGCACTAAACATACATTAACTTAATAAATATTGAATTATTTAAAATATACACAAAAAAGTTATTAGAAAAAATAATTTAAAGCAAAAACAAATATTTGTATTTTTAGTGCACAGTTTTTCCTTGCTATACTACAAAATTTTAACTAAATATATATTTATATATAATATATATATATATATTTAAATTGTTTCTCCATGTCATTAAAATACATTGATGTGCTTTTAATTTGGATCTGACCATTTAGCAAGCAGAAATAGCATAGTTTATAATATACAGTAGGTTCATATTTCTTTATAAAGCTATTATCGGGATGTTATAATTAATTTCTTTTAGATTTCGATGATTTCCTGGACTTATTTCACACGTTATAGATATAAGCGCCCATTTTGATCTAATGGTAGTCTTTGTATTCAACCTTTTGATATTTGTATTTGTCCAATAATTTTCAATTTTACTGATGTACCTTATGCAAATTTCAGATATAAAACAATTTCTTCTTGCTTTTTTGAGTGGAATGATATCTTATATATATATATAGGAGAGAGAGAGAATGGCATGATATATGGGGTGAAAACTTCGCACATAGAAATTAAAACAAAAATCAAATATATAACAGATAGATACACAAGCTAATCATTCAAGTAATGAACATTTAAGAATTATTTTACATAGATAATAATTTGTAATATTAAATGCTTTCTCATAATTGCTTTTATTTGTTAACCTTAGTAGCTTTAATTTAAACAAGAGATTTAATTAACAGTGTTAATATTTTTTAAAACTCAATACATGAAGGTGGGGCAGAGAAGCTAATGAATGAAATATTTTCCTTCAATAGCTTACCATTAATTTTGATTATAATTAATGAACTATTCTTAATCACAGACTAGGACAAGAAGATAGTCTTAATTTTTTTCAAATTTTAATCATTAGTTGTTAAAAATTCCTCAATTTCGAAGTATTCAATGTTAAGCAACCAATTAGTAAACTGACTAAATCTTAATCTGTACACTACTTTGCATTAAATTGATCTGTTTGAATTGAAGGCACAACCATCCCATTTTATTAAGGCATATAAACCCAGTTTTTAGACTCGAACTGATTTTAAAAAATAGAGTTAAATTGGTAACACATTTAAAATCTAAATTAGATTTCAACATGCCTTCTCAAGGCATAAAATTTGTAATGTATATACAAAATTTCATTCAACAAATTAGCAATCATAAGTATAATTAAAATATTAAAAAATATTCTTTGGTTAAAAAACACTAGTTGTAATAATATGCATAAGTACCAAACATGATAATCCATTTATTCTGCCACATCAATATGGCAATTATTCAAAAGGTATTTTGGAGAGATTTTTTTTTTTTTTTTTTTTTAGGTGGGTGAAAAAGGATAATGAATTCAACCTAGTATTTTTAGCTTCGGTATTATATTCACAGAGCTCTATTTTTAAATCTGTTTTGCTCATTTCTGAATGTATAAATGATGATTATTTATAAAATTTATTGCTATTTAAACATGCTAATTATAAATTTCGATAAAAAAATATTAATCAAATTTCCAAAATTAAATACTAAAATTGTGATAGATGCACATTTAAAATGTATGTTTATTTGAGAATATTTTGCATTTATGTTACAAGTTTAATGATAAATCTCAAATTTTTTTTAACAATTAATTACGAAATTTACTTTATTAGTTTGACAATTTCAAAGTTGCACAATTTAACAACAATCACTTAATATAATATTATAATTATCATATCAAATATTTTTTTAATAATACATAAAATAAGAATATAAACATGTTAATAACACATATAAAATCACAGTAAACTAATTAAAAAATTCTTACTGATAGAATAAATGTATAAGTCGTCCAATATCTAAAAGTTTTTCACAAATTTTACTACTTAAATGTAGTGCTGCAGCAGCGACAATCTAAATTAAATATTAAAAAAAAAAATAAATCATAAAAATACAGCTTGGCTTTATTTTCAAAAACATCAACATCTAACAAATTTACAAAACATCAAGCTTTTAACAAATTAAACTACATAAAAATAATTTATTGTACAAATATATTTAGTATGAAGGTGACATATTAATAATAACTCTGAAAGTTAAAAAAAAAAAAAAAAAAATTCAGGCCAAATTTTAAAAACATGCAATTATATCTTGTCTGAATTATATAATTGAAAATACATGCAAATAAAGTTTTTATCTGAAATTATATCAAAGTTTCAAAAATAATCACATAAACAGCAGAAGCAATCATGAAGAGTAAAATTATTTGAAAAAGTGTAGAAGAAATGTGATAGAAATATGAACATAAACAGTCAATTAAAACTCTAATAGGTTAAAGAAATTTATTACATTATAGTTTGAATAAAACAAATCGTTCAACTTGTAAGAACTTTTTTAAAGCTTCTTTTATTTAAGAACTTTTCACTGAGTATTTCAAACAGATTTTCAGTCATATTTCAAAAGATTTTGTTCACCCTACATGTTTGATTTTGTTAATTTTTTTAAAAAGGTTATATGAAAAGAATACATCAAATTATGAATGATAGATACATTGAAAGGAAACAGCATCAAAGAAATTCAAACAGTGATAGCAGGCACAATATGAGGATTTTCAAAAAACACAGAGCTTAGATTAAATTCTGTTTGAAAACAAAATATGGACACTTCCAATTATTTTATAATGCAATAACATTTTTCTCAAAATTACATAAGTTTGCTTCATATTGTATTGTAATGCCTTCCTTGCAATTAAAACTATTGGAGAACAAATAAATTACATAATAACCAGTAGTAAATAAGATTAATAAAGTAAATTATAGAAATATAGTAGTAAATTATAGAATGATAAAAAAAAATTGAAATCATCAAAAAAATTATGATATTACTAAATAAACTTATAGAAATTTTAAGTATTTATTATAAGTTTTCCAGTTTCTTAAGGAAAAATTTTCAGTCTTTATAGGCAATTTTTTAACAGTAATGGATGATTCAGCAATAAAACAATGAACTTGTAATTCTGTGTGTTATTCATGTACATGTCTTTAGGAGATTTATTCAATAGGGACAGACAGATTTCTTATAATTTTGAAAGAAACAGGCAAACTATGTTTTGTTAAAAATTCGTTCACATAAAAATAGGCTAGAATAATGTTATGAATATATAGTTAAGAATATATTTAATACATTTAATTATACTGTTAAAAATCTATTATTTCGGGTTTTTTTAAACATTTTTTTAGAAAAACAACTCACCTGTAAAATAAAATATATAAAATTAGATTTTAAAATAATGAGGAACATAAATATTGCTTTTAAATTTGCTACAGAAAAATATGAAAATAAATTAAGTAAAAAAAAAAAAAAAAAAAAAAAAAATAGGATTTTGTTAATATGATTTGCCATTATGTATTAAATGTGAAAATACAGTTCAAATCATTAAAATCATAATAATTGACTCAATTCGCACAAATCATACGGTTCCTAAATAGATTTTGAAAATGAACAAACGCTTACTATATGATTACATGTAGCTTCATTCCACTGCATAAAATGATGATAAAAGATGAGGGCTTTAGTAGTGACCTCCGTATCACAATGACATTTTATTGCTAAAATAAATAAATATGCATTATTTTTTTCAGTTTTGTAAACTGCATTGTCATTTTAAATTTTTATAAATCATATATTTTTGTGGTTTTCAATTTTATAAATGTAATAAATATTTAATTATACTTCAGATTTTGAAATAAATTTAATTAGAGTTTAAATACAAAAATGATTAAATTTTCCATACATTTTAGTAAGTGAGATATTTTTAAACTAGAATATATATAACTTTTATACAAAATGTAAAGATAATATTATCTATGATAATAATAAATTATATATAATAAATAATATTACATATTTTATATAAAATTAAGAGGTATTAAAGCCAATTCAAGGGCTCAGTGGCAATGTGCACCACTGGTGAGCATTAGGACGGAGTTTCAACCCACTGGTGGTTTTGTTGTAGATACTGCTTCAAAACACGAGGAGATTTGATGCTGTTTGTGATGTTCAGCATCTTGTCTCGTTAGTCTGACTACATGATGGGAATTTTCCGGTTCCCATGTGATACACATATGTGGGGTAATTCCCCTAAAAGTCTTCCTAGAAGGCACTGCCCTCCTTCACCAGTGACATGAAGCCAAGTCAGACTTCTACCTATAAGTGCTCCATCACAACGTAAGGCTACCATCCCTTCCCTTCTACCATGAGGGATACGATAACAACAAGAGGTATTACAAAAAAAACTGCCATATATATAATATTCTGTATATATATAGATTATATAACAAAATATAGAGATAATCTTATATATAATGATAATAAATTATATACAATAATTAATATAATATATTTTATATAAAATTATAGAGGTATTAAAAAATTCTTTTTATATACAGGATTTCAAAAACAACATTTTTTTGTATGTGTATGTGATACTAATTTATAAAGTTATATTTAATTTATTTTAATGAATTAACTGCTTGTTTTTAATCAAAGTTTGATATTTTTTCTTACATTTTTTTTTGTCAATAAATTAAAAAAAAAAAAATGTAATATAATTATTCTACAAAATAATTTATTTCCTCATGTTAGAAATATTGATACATATTTACAATAAATTTTATTGTTCCTGTTTTAAAGTTTCTTAAGAATTTTTTCAGTGATAATTGGGACTTTTTAATCCTTATATCTTTTATTCACTCTAATTTTAAATAATAATAGAAAAATTGTACTTCCTTATTATGAGAACCATAATAATAAGGAAGTACAATTTAAGGCTCAACAGCTGTACCAACAGCTCTTCTTGAGATTGGTGGACAATAAGTTCCAATGGAATACCACATTTGGCGACATATGTTGGCGATCTATACCGAAAATTAACGACTTATTGTTACGTATTGTTATGTATTAGTAATTCTCCAGCTTCACTGCAGGTAAAATTAAGCCAAATAGCAAAAACAACTACATAGTTCTCTCAACATTGTTTGTAAGACTTTTAATAATTATGGTAAAAATATTGTTCATTCCTCATATTTAATGACTGAAAATCCTAATTTTGGATTATGCAAAATTGAAGATACTAGATTTAATGCATTATCCTGTAAGAAAAATCCCAACGTTAAAACTGAGAGCTAAACTGATTGTTGAACTTTTTTTCTTTTTATTCATACTTTCTGCAATATGACTTTACGAATACATTTAATCATACATATGTGTACTAGCTTGGTTAAATTTTTATAATTACCAATGAAAAGTGAAACCACAAAAAGGAGATGCATTAAAATGATAGCAACTATTTTTTTAAACAAATATGTTTATTTTAATATTGCACATTTTTATTATAGATTATATTTATCAATTTATATATTAATAATCTGGGTTGATCATCTGTTGACCTATTCTAGTATTCTAGTTTACTTACATATTCTATATATATATAGTACTAAGAAAAACATAATTGAACAAGAGCTATGATAGTTATTTACAGTTTATATTTGCACAGCATTAAATTTAAAAAAAATATTTGGAATTTTTAAATAACTCAGATTATTCTTACAATTCTTAATAAATCTAAAAGCTCAGATAACAAAAGTTTCACGTTCTTGTTTTGCATATATATATGCATTTTATAATTGCATGTCTGTTCATAGACACATACAATCATCACAAAAATCAATATACACTTATTAAAATAAAAAAATTTACGAAATTAAAAATATTAAAGAAAAATTAAATTTACAATAATATTATATTCTCTAAGCTACACAATACAATCAAAAATTTTTTGAGTGGAGGATAGGGACTGTATAAAAAAAAATTACTTGAAACTTCATAAGTAACTATATTGTTAACAAATTAGGGGGAAAAGTCGATCTACTGTCTAAACTATTGTAAGAAACTACAAAACAACTAGACATATTTTTAAAAAATCTCTTAGTGTATGACCAAGAATTTTGAATGGTCGAATAGTAACGAAGACAGTAAACTTAAATCCAAAATAGTCCCCTCCTCAATTAATGGAATATGTTACAGCAACAACTAATAAGAGTGTTAATGCAGAATCTGATGCCAGTCTGTAGGATTTCATGGCAAAGAAAACCATTGCAAAGAAAGAAAACCATTTATACATACCCCAAATCAAAGAAAAACTGAACTTTGTTAATAATATATCTTAAAATCAAAATCCTTCTTAATATATTAATAAGGATTTTGATTTTTGAAAACTGACCTTTTATTGATGAGTGTAAATATAATAAGGAATTTGGAAGTGATGAACATGGAAAAATTTGGCAGCACAAAAAAGAAGAACTGAAACTCATAAATGTCATTCCAACAACAGATGCATGGTGGAGGAGTCATGTTTGGAGCTCGATGTCGACTGCTGATGTTAATTCTAAAACAGCTGGCGATACAGAGGCAGTTAATTTATTTACCATAAGCAAGGGCTGCACCTCTGTTACTCATTTAGCACTACCCAAGAGGCCCGTGTAGCTTGAAGATATGCTACGGATGCAAGTAACACTACCCCTTAATGCTCTACAATCATATTAGACTGGGACCTGCTGTTTAAAGTGGATTCCGAATCATTACAAACATCTATAGCACTGCCAGTACTTGAACCCAAAACCTGTGGTACCCAGCTCCAGAGCGCGCTAGCCACCTAGCCATTAAGCCCCCGACAGCTAGGGCTAGGAATTTAATATTAATTTTTAAATTCTAACACCAGACTGCTGGTATTAGAAATTTAACATCATTGAAGGTATGATAGATAGAAAATTGGAAGATAATGTGCAAGCATATGCTGACAGTTCACAGCTTGAAAGCTGATGGATTTTTAGAATACAAATAATCCAAAACACACAGTGAAGAATATGAAAGAATGGCTCATTCACAAAAAACCTGCACAGCTCCATATCTCTTTCAGTCATCATATTTGAATTCTAGTGAATACATATGGGATGAACTTGACAGAACAATTAGAAAATACAATGTCTGTGGTAAAGATTTCTTAAAAAATGTATTGTTACAAGCATGGTGTGAAATTATGCCAGATATCGCACAAAATCTTATTATTTCAATGCCTACAAAATTACTAACTACCACTGATTCAAAAGGTCAAGTTACATAACATTAAATTATTTTCAATTGCATGAGTAATATTAATTTTTCACTTTCATTGAAATGTACATACACTTTTGTGTTATATGACTTTTAATTAAATAAATTATTTTCCACTTAACAGTTTGAAGTGTTTCTTTTTTCTTTTTATATAAATATAAGTGAACACAATTTGTATCTCAATATAGAAAATATTACAGCTTTTCAATTTTTCTAATTACATAAAAATCCGCTTTTGAGGATGCATATTAATTTTAAAATACTGACTGCACAGGTCTTGATAAATATATTATTAATTAACATTAAGTGATGCAATGAAATCAACTGAGAGATTTAAACACTAATCTTTTAAATTACATGCAGTTAAAAATAAAATATTTCAACAAAACTATCTAAAATAAGTTTGTTACAATAATATAAAAAATGAGCACTGAAACACTCATTAATTTATTTCAATGTTTGATTAAATAATATGAAGATTTTCGCGAATGAAAACATCTTTGCACTATTTTAATTAATATGCTGCTTAATAATATGCTCATGTGAGACTAACATTGCTACAAAATTATTTAACATTTAAAGAAAAACACTGCATAAAATAAATATTAATAATATAGATTAATGTGTAGTCAATTTAACTAAGCAAAAGAAATTTCCCTTGCCGCAGAGCAAATAATTTTTCTAACATAAAAATAATATATTTTTATATTAAATATAACATTTTTTCAATATATTAAAGTTCACATTAGCAAAATAATAATACATAATAGTTAATAACACATAGAAGTTGTTTTTATTAATTTTTTAAAAATAATAGAAATATATCTTTTTTAGTCTTCATAAAAATTGATTAAACTTACCAGCCTCTATCAAATATTTTATTCCGAGTTCCATTATTTACGAAAAATCTTTAAAAATGTACAACAAAACTAATACTAAATTTTTAATTTTTCCCTCCAAAACGATATTAAAAAACATAATAGGCTCGATGATGAATGAAGTGATATATGGGGATGTGAAGCAACAAGGACTATAATCCCCTAATCACTATACATATGAACAGTTAGTTTTTCCTTATTTTTAATATGTCACTCTCCACAACGCTCTACGATCGTGTTAGACCGGGACCTACGGTTTAAAGTGGATTCCGAACCACTACAAATATCCATGGCACCGCCGGGACTCGAACCCGAAAAACCTGTGGTACCGAGCGCCAGAGCGCTAGCCACTCGGCCATTCAGGCCCCAACACAATAGGCGAAATCACAACAAAGGCAGTTACTCATTACACATCAAAGGCTGTTACTCATTGCACATCCAAGACTGTTATTTCAAATTGCATTTCTGGAGTTCATTTTCAAACAATTAAGAATTAAAAATGTATGAAAGGGGCTCTACTGATTTTTGATGATTGCATTTAAAGAAAGAAATGAATTAAATAATAAACAATGCGTCATTATTTTTTCCCATCAAATTTTATTTTTAATATGGAATTTAACTACGGTTGTAACTGCAAACAAAACTTAAAATGTTTATTCCTATATAATCGAATTTTCGTGTGTTTTGTTTTTCTTTTTTATTAAAAGTAGTGAAAATATGGGTATACTTTTTGGAAAAAGTAAAAAGAAAGAAACTAAAATTACAGAGCAGGATAAAGCTGTTTTGGTTTGTACATGTTAAGAATTTATAATTAGTATAAATATTTTGGCGCGTTGACTGCTTGATAATTATATGAACCAAAACGGGGAATCCCACCACGATTCTGTTTTTAGAAGTAATTAATTACTTCTATGTACGCGATAAATTTTTAAAAAGCGAGTAATTTTTCTGTAATATTTATATAAATGTATATTTTATTGAACGGTAGTTGCTATTGAGTTAAAATAATGGATTTTCTGTAAGTTAAAAAAATTTTAACATAAATTCATTTCTATTATTATACCAGAATAATTGTTATTAAGAAAAATTCTTCCCGTTATCATTTCGTTCATACAAAAAATAAAATATCTTGTTATGTAGCTCAAAATCCAAGAATCTCTAAGTTTGTTAAAATCGTTGAGGCGCATTTGATTTTAATTTGTGGAGGAGTTATTACATATTTCAAAACATGATTTTCACATGGAAACTTAGTTGCTTCACCTGGAACCTGTTAAGTTGAATATCAGCTGCAAAACAACTAATATTTTTGAAGAAAAGAATACATTTTAGGAAAAAAAATCTTGCTATGTAAAATAAACATTTAATGGCATGAACATGTGTTTGCTTATATAATGAGTACTGTAAACTTTCACTAATTCTTTGTATTACACTATTTTTTAACAACATACTCATATCTGCCCCTTAAAATAAACTCTCTCACACTTCAAAGAATACTATAAAAATATTAATGTAAAATTAAAAAAAAAAAAAGCACTGTAAATTCTTTGTTTCATTGAAATTAGTACAGACCTTTTGATTTATTGACAAAATTTATATGGTAAATAAAACTTATTACTAGGTGATTTTTATTTTCACAAAGTATTCATTACATGAGTGGTTTCTTTAAATACTTGCTATTAATATTATGTTACAATGATGTTTCGTCTATGTATAATGTATAGTTAATTCTGTGTATAAAACCAGGGAATATAATAATTTTTTTAGTTTATTTTAAAAGCTACCACTTACTTGTCTAAAAGGCTGTCTCTTTCAGTTTATTCTAAAAACGACTTCTTGTAGCTTATCCTAAAAGGCTAATTTTATATGTAAAAATAAAGGAGTAAGAGTATATATCAAATATATGAAATAATACTGATTACAAAACAGATATATTTCCTCAAAGAACTTAATATTGGAAGTAAAACTTTTTTTTTTTTTATTTTCAAGAATCAATTTAAAAATTTTTGAGGATTATTTTCATATTAAAATTATAAGTGAATAGAAGGAAGGGAATTTTTAGCATTGAAGGAAGAATTATTAACATTATTTATGGAAGAAAACTCCCATTGGGCAACTTGACTATCAATGCTAGATGTTTTGTATGAATTGTTACAATCGGCTCCTCATTTTGGAAAGCAGTGACTACAATATTACCATCAGTAGATTTTAACCATAGCTGTGCATGTTATCATTGAGCTACAAGTCAGGCCATATTATAAAGTTTAAGGCAGACCTAATAAAGTAATGAAGTCAGCCAAATAAAAAACTGCCACCAGCTGAAAAACAGCAAGTAAGAAAATCCACCTCCTCAATTGAATCGGTAAGAGACAAGTTATAGAAGAAAAGCATTAAAAATTGTCTTCAAAAATCTAATGAAAAAAAAATTTACACTTTTAATAAAGTATATCCTTTTGTGTGATAACTTGTTTTTTTCATATATCTCTTTTAAAATTCTGTGAGGAATTTTTTTCTTTTAAAAATTTTCAAATCGAATCATGTTTATTTATTAAGGAATAATAAAAGATAATGTATAGGATACTGAAAGGTTTCGATTTTTTGTAATTTGTGAAAGATACTGGCCACAGTTGCATGAGCAGAACATAGTGATTGATATTATTTTCCTCATAATAATGTGAGAATTTAGTTGTAGAAAATAAATTAAAAAGTAGATATGGATTAGTAACAAATAAGCAATAAATATTGAAAAATAAATCAACAAAAATTTGTTTGATGAATTTATTTTATGTTTGAAAATTTTATAATTACTATTTTTACTTTATAATTCTATAGAAATTGTCTTTTTTTATAAATGTTATCACATTTTGCCTTAATTTTGCTGTTTTAAATGTTAAATTTGACTTGATTTAACTTGGTGGGTGCTATGAGATTTATACTCATGTTAGATGTAAAATTTGAAATATATCAAATTTTAAATGTATATTTATTAAAAATCGATGATACTAATACTTTTTCGAATGTTTGTTCATTGGTCACTGTACTAAATCTTTTGAATTTGCATATTTCTTCTAATAGTCAAAATTTTTTTATTATATTTGATTGGTATTTTAATTTTTTAAAAATTAAGAAAAATTAAATTTTTATTTTCTTTAATCTCACAAAAGAATTTAAGACGTTTAAAGAAACAATTCATATTTTGAATTGTATTTGAAATGCTTTTCTCATTTATGTATTCATGTAATAATTTTTTTTTTTTTTTTTTTTTTTTTTTTGTTATTATGCAAAAAAATTCATAGGTTTATTTTCAATACAATTTTTACAGCAATTGAAACAACAGAGAGACAAGTTAAAGCAATATCAGAAAAGAATATTGACTAATTTAGAAACAGAACGAAAATTAGCTAAACAACTGCTCCAAGATGGTAGGAAAGAGTAAGTAGTAGTAGTTCTGCTACATGCATGTAAAAGATTTTCAATATTTTAAATAATTATTATATAAAGCATTTAATATATAAAATTAAAATATATGAATCTTATATTTTAAAATTATTATGCTTCTTCTAGTTTAAAGACATGAGATTTTAAAAAAGAAATTGAAGGCAAAAAAATAATAGAAAATTCTTCAGAAGATTTTAAAATTCAATTATAAAAAGAACATAAAAAAAATGAAAGTCATAGTTCTTTGCTCATTTTTATTTAATTATGTAATTATTTTATGATTTATTATCAAATTATGTATATTAACTAATATGTTAAAAAGTTTTAAAAATTTTGACTTTTTTTAATTTTTCAGAAATATGGAACAAAAAAAAATTAATTTGTATAATAATGATTAGGTATTTATAAGAGATATTTGAATTTATAAGTGATACAGGAAATAAATTGTTTACGGGATATAATAGAAAATATTTTAATCCTTAAATAGTTTTTCATACTGTCTCTCTCAAATTCAATTTTTCTTTGAAATTTTTTTTTATTATTATTATGGTTATAGATTGTTATATTATATAGAGGAAGTAATAAATTTTTCTTTACTAAAAATCTTAGTATTTATAAGTGTTTTAATTACTATTTCAGGAAATATAAATTTTTTTAAATATTTTATTTTGTAGAAAAGCCAAGTTGTTATTGCGTAAGAAGAAATTTATGGAAAAAATGCTTACTAAAACTGATGGCCAACTCTTGAATTTGGAACAAATGGTAATGATTGAATTATTTATATTATTTCTTATAATAAAATAAATAGTTAAATAAAATTAATAGTGCTTGGTCTAATATGTGGAGTAATTGGAATAGTTTTTATTTTTTGTAATGCAGTTGGCAAATACATAATAATTGGAAGAGTAAAAATATTTACATTTACAAAACCAGATTTAATATTTATATTATTTGTGGTTATGTCTTATGCTTGATGCAAGATGTAGTTCAAGAAAGGACTTTTCAGAATTCCCATTCTAGAATAGTATTAGGAATAATTTTAATTACTGTAAGAGAAGTGGTTTTTATCTACCTTTCTTCTTTTTTTCAATCTAGATTGAATCCTACAGGAGTTGTTTGGTGCCTGGAAGGAATTAAAGCTTTTAGCCTTTTTTTAAATTTCATTATTAAATTCTAAGTTTCATTATTCTTGTGTAATTGTTACTTAATCATATCAATCTGTTTTGAATGAAAATTAAAAAGGATCTATTATATCAGTACTTTAACTTGAATATTAGGAATTTATTTTTTATCTTTACAAGGGTTTGATATTTTATAGCAGTATTATAGAATTAGAAATTGTGCATTTGGCGCATTTTTTAAGTGGTTCTTAAAAGTTAAAATTAAGTTTTTACCCACTTAATAGGCTTTATTACCACAATATTTATTTTTATTTTTTCTAAAAATGAATGAAAATTTATGATTTATTTTTTATCACAATCTTATATAACTTTACAACTTATTGCGTTTAACACAATTTTTTTTTATGAATTTTTGATGCGGGTTATTTTAAGACTATTGAAATTGCTCCTTCCTCATTATTTTAATTATTTATTTATTTTCCAGTGCCATGATATTGAATTTGCTCAAATTGAACAACAAGTAATAGAAGGATTGAAAGTTGGGAATGAATCTTTAAAATCTTTGCATGAGGTATGTATTTCACTATGATTAATCAGTAATAAACATTACTAATTTAAATAAAGAATAAAAATGTTGTACACAGCACTAACTTATATCTAACATGTCCATTACAATCAAAAAGTAGAATACTAGCTTGTAAAAATCTTTTAAAGAATTCTCTTTGATGTTATCCTCTATAAAATGATATTTTATGTAGTAGTTAATTTTATTTTACCCAATTACTTTAAATTAATTATATTTTTAGATGCTGTCTGTTGAAGATATTGAAAGAATAATGGATGAAACACAAGAAGGCATTGAAAAGCAACAGGTAAGGAATAATTTTATTTTAAATATTGTATAACTTTTTAATATATTAAATACAGTAAAATAGTTTTTTTTTTTATATATTTTTAATTAGAATTCTTATAATAAATTATTAACTATTCAAACTTTGTGTGTCTGTTTCTGTAGAATGAAAGCCACTAAAGGTGATAAATAGTTTACCCACAAACACCTAGCAAGAACAAATCAAAGAACAACTAAACAAAGATGGGTTTTTCTGTCATCAAAATTGCCCAACTTAGAGATTTTAAAACTAAAAATCTTCTCCCCATTTTTGTGGTGGAACTAGACAGAACTACCCAGTTAATGAAATTTTCAAGCTATAAAAAATGTTCTATCTGTCAATCCAAATGGAAAATTTTATCCCCAAAAGGCAATGGTCCAATGCTCAAATGCAAATTGTTTGTCCACTCTAGTACAAATCATCATCAACTGATGAAATGTCTTAAATGTGGTAAAAACCACACATAAGGTAATATAAAAACACACATTTGTGATATAAAACATAAGGTAAAAAGAACCAATTTTCATCAATTGCAATGTTAAAGGTCATGATGTAGATGGCCAGCATTCTCCAAACCTCAATCCAAGAAAGGACAGGCAATCACCTCTAACAACTCTCTTGCCTGTCATGGATGATTATTGCAGCCATAAGGTACAATCATCATCTGTGATGTGCTGTCTTGCACCAACACAAGAAAAACCTATTCCATTTAGCAGTGTTAATATCACAAACTCAGCATCTCTTATGAACTTCATAACTTCTTTAGCCCTTTTCTAGTAACTTGAAATAATTCTGAAAAGACTACTTGAATTATTTGTACTCTTACCAGCAATTCAAAAACAGGACAATGTACTTTGCAAACTAGGTCCTTTCATGTAGCTTTTCAATCAGCTCCATAACGATTTTACACAACAGCAGTTTAAATTTAGCTTTAAATTTTTTCATTAACATATTTAATAAATTATTTTTTACTTTCTGAGTATATACCAATTTTTGTTAACTGATATTCATTCTCATAGAAGATGAATATCAGTTAAAAAATTGGGTCTGGTGTGCATCATCCAATCACTATTACCAATATATTGCATGTCTGCCAGCTTTTAAGGATATGTAAAAGTTATAACTCCATAAATGCAATAAAATAATATACTAAAATAGATTTTTAATATTAATACACAGCTGTTTATAATCTGAATTTTAAAAATGTTTAGTTATTTCTTATGTAATGTAGGAGCAGCATACAATAAGTAATATGCATACATGTGCATATACAATATGCATACATGCACAATATTTCAACATTTTTTGTCTTGATATGTTATAAATGAAGAAAAATAAATATATGGATTAAATTTACAAACAGTTTGAAGATTAAAATTAGTAGGCATTTCTAGCAACAAGAACATAGCAATTTAGACAGTGTGGTTTAAATTGAAGATAGCTGATAGAGTTAATAAATGTGATCACCTCTCTAAATTAATATTTTTCATTTTATCTCTTTCCCATTTCATGTTCTGAATTACTATTTCTGCCAATAATAAATTTTGTTGCATCACAAAAATAGGAGAGAATTTCTTTTAAGTTTTCTTGAACTCTTTGTTTCCTCTTTTTTTTTTTTTTTTTTTTTGGAGTTTGTTTAAAAAAATGGTTTAGGAGATAAAAGCAGTAAAAATTTAAAATAATTCATTTACATTAAATTTGTAATTGCATTCCAGGAAATAGATGAAATTCTTGGTGGTAAATTGAGTAATGAAGATGAAGAAGCTGTGTTGGATGAATTGGAATCAATTATTGCTGAAAGCCTTCCAACACCTGTTAAAGAACCATTGGCTGGTGAAGGAGATGAGATTCAAGAAGATGATGATTTAGATTTGCCTGAAGTACCTACAGAAGGTAGTTGGAATTTTAATAACTTTAATCAATAAGAGTAGAATATTCAGTGTGCAATATCTGGTATTTGATTCATTAACTGAAGGATATATTACCATCTTCTTGTTATGATTATTTAAAAAAAAAAAAAAAAAGCCAGAAAAATTTTCTTTATTCCATTGAAAAATGTTTGTAAAAATAATTGAAATTGTGTATTGATACTAGAAAGTCAACCACATCAAAATTTTAGTATGTTATATATTAAAATTTAATTGTTATATTTAAAAATATATATATATATATTTTATAACAGTATTTAATATTTTTTAAAATGTTCTCTAAACTTTGACTAAAATTATGTTTTTAGTTTACGTTAATAAGAAAATGATACATTGTTCATGAAGCAAAAGTTTCATTTAGCATTGGGAAAGTCAATTTTTAAACCTATATATCTCCATAATTATGTATCAGATCTCTACAAAAAGTATTATATACTAATTTCATCATGCTGAATTGATTGTGTTTAAAATCTGAAGTTCTATGGTGGGAAAATTTTGAGTTAGCAGTTAATTAAGTATGTTTACTAATTAACATTAATCAACTGCATTACACCATAAATTAGTTCCCTCAAAGTCATTTCCAACAATACCATTTCTGGAAGATTTAATGATAATTATTAAAGCTATTAAGAGTGATTGCTTCACCCCCTCCCCCTTCCCATCTGATGATATACACAAAACAGTTGATTAGATTTTCATCTTTCATTGTCAAATATTGTATTTCTTGTCCCATTTGGATGCAAAATCAAAATATGGTAAGGAAATAATGTATTTAAAGCAATATGTAATTTGAAATATAATTGTACTACAATTAAGATTTCACAAATAATTTTGTACGTAAAGCAATTTATGAGGGGTCTGCAAAATTCACACACTTTTATTCTGTTTCTATGGTTTTAATCTATTTCTTTCCTTGGTGGGAATTGTTTTCTTATTATTATTATTATTTGTTAACTTTTTTTAAATTTTCAGAATATAACCATATAAAATTGATCTTTGTATTTGTATATCTAATTTCATTATAAAAATCATAGGACCGCTGGTCAGAACAAAATTAAAAGTGACAGTTTTATTTTAAAATAAACTGGTAAATTATGAAAGGTATTTATTTAGTATTGACAAATGAAAATGTAACCTCATTAAATTTTAGTTAATGAAACAATTATTGTTTATTTTAATTTTTTAAATATAGAAAAATGTTGATTAACAATTATTTCATGTTTTAAATGTGTTATAAATTAATATGTAATACTTTTATAATTTTAGAGCCAAAACAAAAGGTTAGGAGAAAAGAAACTCCTCAGCTAGTTGCCGCAACATGAATATATAAATTGCCTTATCTATTATGAGGAAGAACTAGATGGAAAGAATGTAATAAGAAAAGCTTCTGTGATTTATGAATTTACTATGTACAAAAGTATTAAGAAAAAAACAAAAAATGTTCTCCGAAATGTCTAATATAATTTGTATTAAGAGTTGGAAATTTTTAATGTACTGTTATCATTTGTATCTACAAGTCTATATTTTCTGTACTAAAAATTATTTATTATTGTATTTTTTTAAATATAAACTCTTAACAATAATAAAGCTTGATGTAGATTTTTTTCTAAAGGGAATCTATTTTTATCTTTGAACATTTTCCTTCGAAAGTTAAGCATTTTCTTTAAAAATGATATTTACAGGATATTTTTTTTTTAAATATAAAATCGAATTTTTAAGTTTGTTAAGATTTATTAATAGTTTTACATATTTTTATTGTATAAAATTTTGCTTTATTTGGGAAATTTTGTAAGTATAAGATTTTTTCTCCTTTGTATTCCTAAAAATTTATCACAATTGTTTTATATATTTATTTTATTTTTTTAAATTATTTGCTTTATACCAAAATATATTTTTGAACTACAAAACTTGCAAATAGGATATTTTGCTTGCTGTTATGATTTACTCATGATAAAGATGGAATAATAACAAAGCAAGGTATTTTGCATTGCAGCAACTTATATGAATTAATAACTGAAAATGTATAAGTCTACAGGTTGCATGGATAGTTTGAAAAATCTGTGCAAAAAATGAAAGATATTTATTTTTTAGGAAAATGAATTATTTTTATCTTCAGCAGAATTTTCAAACTTTACACAATGGCCTCCTTTCCACAACCACTTCCTGATATAAATAAAATCGTATTTCTGTCAACCATTCTTATGTCGCTCTAATACAAATGCAGTTTTTACTATTCCTTTTTTCATAAAACTCTCGTGATCTCATACACTTCATTTATTACTCTTTAAATTTATTGATGCTTAACAAATAATAAGAATTGTCAAATTCTATACAATGACCTCCTATTCTTAACAATTTCCTAGTATGAATAAAATCTTGTTTGTGTCAACTATTCTTATTCTCTCAAATACAAATGTAATATTTATTAATTCATTATCTTTGTATAATTTTTGCAGTTCTGCTCAAAATCTAGAATTTGTTGTATATTTAATACATTTTAAATATAAATAAAGATTCACTAATAAATTTGAAATTACCGAGCTTTTTAAATTGATAGGAAATTATATATGCCTATAATTTTAAATATTAATTTATAGATAGATTTGTTTTATACCTTTTAGAGCTTTTTAAAATGTATACATATAATATGTTTACTCAATAAATAACAGATTTAAGTGCTTTCTGTTTCCATCATCTGAAGAAATAAATATTAGTTTATTTAGCAAACAAATGGGGATTTTCTTTTAAATAAAATATTATATTTTTTTTTAAAGCATTTTAATTTTTTGTTTTATTAGATAATTATTTTTACAATTAATAAGATTTAATTTATTTTTTATTTATATAATACTACATAAAATTTCTTGAAATATTATTCTTTCAATATCTATTTTACACTATTATTCTCAAATGTGGATGTTTAAAATATATGTACAAAAATATTTATATGTATTATAGTATATATAAGGTATATGTATATAAGGTCTGTCAAGTAATAGGACTTGTTCAAATTAGGATATCTATTGTAAATCAGTTGTTTGCCTTTTTCAATGTATTTTCCACTGTTCAAAAGCATGTTCAGTTAATTTTCTGATAATGGTTTTAATAACTGCCAAGATTTCTGCTTAACAGCCTGCAATGACTCAAAATAGGTTCTTTCTAACACAGGTTTTATTTTTGTGAAAAGAAAATAATCGCAACATGTTAAATTAAGGCATTTGGAGCATGTTTCAGTGTTACAGTCCATTTTTCAACCCAAAACTGTTTCATTGAAAGCACAGTGTGTGAAAGAGCTGTTTGTTCTTATGTAGGCACATTTTGGCACAAACAATTTTCATATCCTCCTGTCTGTGCATACAATTTGGCTGCCTTTTGTCATATTTTCATCGGTTGCAAAGTTGCTGCCCATTTAGAGTTCATTGTCTTCCACTTTCTTATGACCTTCAGTAATCTATTTGTGCGATTTAAACAAGGGCATACAATCTTCTTCGTAAGCCAAGTATACATCTATAAATACTCCATTGGTGTTTCATTCAATTTATTTCAAATTCACAAGCTGTTCGATTTTAGAATTTAACATAAAAGTAAGCGAGGTGAAATGTAACCACACTTAATCATGACTGGTTAATCTTTAAAGGTCTTTTAATAACAAAGTTTGCTCTGAAAGACATGTCTAAAGTCATCGTCCTCTATCTGTCATTGCATTTAAAGGGATCTACAAAGCCAGTCCCATTCTTTATAGATAGATCACAAGCAACTTTAAATAAAGTTTTTACTCAAGTGTAATGTTTTACGCTGAATAAAGTGGTAAATTGCTTTATTATTTTTAATATTCTTCAACTAGTGTAAGACCTAAATTATTTTCTCTTTATTACTTTTTTGCACCTCTTTATTTGTGACACATTTTGGTTCCAAGTAGATCATAGTTTTCTTTCTACCATTGTTCGAGTTCTTAATTTCAGTTTCATGTAGATCAACTTGATTTATACTTGGCATTTTTTGTTTTCTTTCATTTTGACATGGCAAATGCCACTTCTAATTCTTTTTATGGATTATACTTCAAGAGAGGAACTGCACTTTTAACCTTAACAGGGGACTTTAAGCTCAACATGTTCCTCCCATCACCCCAACTACATTCTTAATTCATTTGAATGGATTTTTCATCTAGCTTCCTGTTTTGTGCCCTTGAACAAAACACCCTCTTATTCACAATGTTTTGACATGTGCATTCGGTAGAAATTCAAGAGTGATCTATGAGACTTCACCTCTTTATCAGTGTTACAATTTTGGGCAGTTGTAGACATTGGTTCTGAAGTTGGGTCCGAGATAATTTATTCATCCCTCTGAACCGCATTATGCTGAAGAGTTGCAAAAGATTCTAGATGAAGCTGGAAGTGATTTTAGTGGAAAAGAAGACTACGAAGAAGATTTTGTCTGTGAAAGTTCCCATCGAGCAGGTTAAGCAACTATAGCATTTTACAACAGAACCAAAGATGCAACTGACAATTTTTTTTTTTTATTTAATGACAGCGTGTGAAAGACATTTAATGAATTATTTTTTACAGCAACTATGGAAATCTTTTTTAGATTCATTTGCTATCAGAACTCAAATAAGTTCTTGCTTTGTCCTAGCTTCTTTTCTATGATTTCATATCCAACTTTTAAGATCTTTCTTAATGATATCGCAAAAACAATAACGTCTAATTGATGAATTAAACAGAGAACGTGATTTGTTAATAATTTCGTTAAAAATATCATCGTCATCATGGCGCTACAGCCCCATGGAGGGCCAAGGCTGTCTGCCTGCTGGCAGATTTAGAGACGAGAGATGCTTTCTTTTTTACGGGGTAGGGTTGTCAGCCCAACGCTGTACAGCCATATTATGCCGGAACCTACTGATTAAAGTGGATTCCGAACTACTAAAAACATTCGTAGCACAGCCGGGACTCGTAGCCGAAACTTGTGGCACCGAGCGCGTCTTATTACTCGGCCGTCAGGTCCCAGTTAAAAATATAAATAAATGAAATTAATGAGTTACCTATTCTGCAGTTTTACAGCTATAATTTTTAAACCACCAACATTACTTCGCTATAATTTTAATAGTTGAGGAAAATGACGCAAGATGATATTTCTTAAAAACAACAATAAATGTCTAAATACAATCACATGCTGTAGAAATATACAAACGATTGAGTGATGCTAAACTGATGGTCACTACTATATTTTCAAAAATTTCTTCGCAAAATTGTTAATCAACTGTTCGTTTATTTACCCATTCTTAAATTATAATTTAGTTTATCGTGCATTAATGAATTTGTTTTAAAATTTACCGTAAATATGTCTGGTGCCCAATGGTAATATATGTAGCTAGCGTGCAAGAGAACTGTGCTCCGAATCCGCTAGTGGCCTTCGTTACAGTCACTGCTTTCAGAAATTGATGCCAAGTGCGCAAGTGTTTCGCATCAATAACCAGGTTGCCTGGTATATAACACGCAAATGCGAGGCAATTAAAAATTCCTCTCGGAAGGTAATGTCTTCCCTTCATCGCCCATCCGTGGGCTGTTTGTGCTATACAAGAGTGAAAAACGAGGCTAACCGGTGTTCAATAGAGAGAAAATTATATGTGTTTAATAAAACTAATATGAAGTCATCACAAAATATTTAAATGGATAAAATTATTTAATTTTTATTTATGTATTAAACGGGGCCAGATGACTGAGGGACTAGCGCTCGGTGCCGCAGGTTCCTCGTTCGAGTCCCGACGCTGCCATGGATGTTTGTAGTGGTTCGGAATCCACTTTAAACAGTAGTTCCGGTCTAACAGGGCTGTAGAGTGTTGAGCTGACACCCCTACCCTGTAAAAGAAAACATCTCGTATCTAGAAATCTGCTAGCAGGCAGACGGCTTTGCCCCACCATGAGGCGCGGCCAAATGACTAGCGCTCTGGCCTTTGGTATCCTAGGCTTCAGGTTCGAATCCTAGCGGTGGCATGGATGTTTGTGAGTGGTTCGGAATCCACTTTTAAACTGTACGTCCCGGTCTGTGTAGCCTAAACTGTGCACAAGATGACCGTAGAGTGACAAACCAAACCACCATGGGGCTGTTGCGCCACTGATGGTGATGATGAGGAATGTATTAAATGCAAAGAATGAAATTAAAAAATTTTCAGGGCCTGATGGGCGAGTGACTAGAGCCCGGTACCGCAGGTTCCGGATTCGAGTCCCGGCTATTCCATGGATATTTTTAGTGGTTCGGAATCCACTTTAAGCCATAGGTCACGATCTAATATATACAGCATTGGGTATAGCGGTGACAACCCTTAAAAAAAAGTCAGCTCCATAGAGCCAATTCGGACTTCTACCAACGGGTGCTCCATCAAAACAGAAGCTTCCCCTTCCTTCCATGAGACCACATGGGTTCTTTGACTTGGTCTAGATGTTGCCTACCAAGTGGAATAAAAAACATCAAACAAAATTTTCTCATTAATTTAATTTGGCTAACGCTCTAGCCGTTGGTACCACAGGCTGCAGGTTCGAATCCTGGTGGTGGAATGGATGTTTCTCAGTGGTTCGGAATCCAAGTTAAACTGTAGGTCCCGGTCTAATTTTGCCCAAAGTGTGCAAAAAAAAAAATGACCGTTGAGAAACAAACCAAACCGGTGGATTTGAATCTAGGCTTTAACTGCCCGCTTTACTATTGGGCCCGAAGTTAGTGTGTTTGAATAATTATAGCTTATAAATAAAACAAAATAAGGTTAGAAATTGTTTCATTGTATTTTAAAGTCTTTATGAATATAAACAAGGAAACTAAAAGCTAGGGGTTTTTTGGGGAAGGGGATAAAAATGTTTTTTTAATGTTGATAGAAATCACGTTTTTAAAAAAAATAATTTTATCTTCAAATATATTTCATTCACTGTTCTATGTGTTTTCTATTTTTATCCTAATAGATACAAATAACGAAAGAAAATGATCCCTCGAGTTGGAAAAACAACCTTATCGAGGTCAGTGTCCCACATAACCTGCGGATTTCAATCGATATGCCAAGAGGGACAAGGAAAGTAATATGCGGTTAGGGTTTGCCACAGATTTTCATTTTCGACCTGCAACTGATGACTAATGGAGCCAATTTGTTCATCCACGGGAGAAAATAACAATTACATCCGCTTTCTGCTATGTTTTTATAATAAAGTGGGCAAAAAAAGTGCTCTCCTTTTTTTTGTACATAATGTACTGAATTGTAAGTGATCGAAAATAATTTTTAATTGATATCGTAATTATTGATACTGGTTTTTTTTTTTTTTTTTGTCTCGGAATGGATAACTGGCATTCTTAGAGAGCTGCAAATAACACTGAAATTTAAACAGCTGAATAGGAAAGTTGGTGAAGACCATGAGCAAAAAAATTAAAATTATTTTCTTGTGAAACAATGTTTCTCAAAGAAATGACATACATCCACACTAATTGAAAGAATAAAAACAGTTGCTTCTTTTAATACACTTAGAAAAAGTACTGATATTTCTAATCTGACCATTTTACTTGTTATTGTAAGATATTTATTTGACAACGCGATCTACAAACTGATATAAACTTCGGTCTACAAACTACAAACTGATGGTCAATTGCCTATCGCTCTGGCAATTGGTACCACAGGCTTCAGGTTCGAATCCTGGCGGTAGCAGGGATGTTTGTTAGTGGGTCGGAATCCACTTTAAACTATTGGTCCCGGTTTAATCAGTCAAAAAAGTGTGCAAAAAATGACATCAGAGAGAAAAACCAAACCGAAAAGCATAAAAAAAATTCTCTCATTATATTATACTCTCACTGAAAATGCACAGGGGGAATTATATTTAATACAGTTCAGGGGTTATTTTTGTGAAAAAGGAATTAATTGGGCCATTTGTTGTGTTTGCACGAAAATCTACGTTTGGCTGTTACGCAGGCTTAAAGGGTCGCATCTAGGGATTTGCAACATCAGACCAAAAGTTCAATACCGGTATTCGGTATTTTTAGATCTTAATACCGGTAGTCGAAATTTTAAAAAAGAAGGAAAATACGGGGGGGGTTGTTTTATTTGCCAGTTTTGTTAGAGAATGTAAATATCACGATAAACACTCGAAATGGCAAACCATCTATTGCTGCCATTTTACTTATAATTTCGTCCAAATTATCTTTTTTTTTTTTTTCAAAATAATTTAAAATCCCTGATGGTTTGGGCTTAGAAACTGTGCTTAAGTTTGTATCATCATCGCAATTAGATTCTTTCCTCTTTAACAAATTTGTATCATGTTTCGTTTTTAAATGTGTATGGAGTCCTTGTACTTCCTCCATTCACTTTAATAACTCTTGAACATTTTTACATTGTGCCACCATATTCTTTTCATCATATAAATAATGAAGCCAAACCGAGAGTATTATCAACTGATTTTTTTATGTTCTTTAAAGTTATTCTTATTCATTATTAGGGGGTATTATTTATGAGTATATATATATATAATAAATCTGAAAAATATTTTGAACTCTAAAGTATGATTTGCAATTACAATGTGAATAACAAACTCATCAATTAAAAAAATATTGAAATATTACACACTTTCTTTCACAACTACAACCTTGTCTTCACAGATAAGAATTCTAAATTTCTTGTAAATACCGAAAATACGGTATTTAAACTTGTGAATACCGGTATTACAAAATTGTAGAAATGGCTCAAAATACCGGTATTCGGTATACCGGTATTGCAATCCCTAGTCGCATCAAAGAAATTGCTGCTCGTGAACCTTATAGATATTACTATATTCACGGGCAAAGCTTAGCGTCAAACTCCTGCCACATTCACAGAAGGAAATGGTTGATTAGTCTGTGAAATTTAAGCAAAAGCCAATTTTACTAAGAAAATTTAAAACTGACTAACCACAATAACTCCCTGGCACTACAGTCCATATTGACTATGGCCGTCTGCCTACTGACAGATTCCGAAAGAGAAGATGTTTTCCTTTTATGGGACCAGCCCTATGCCCAACGCTATACCGTCATATTATACCGGGGTCTATGGTTTAAAGGGGATTCCGAACTACAACAAATATCTATGGCACCGCCGAAACTCGATCCCGAAACCTGAGCACCAGAGAGCTAGTCATTCGGCCATCACGCACAAGAACAATTCAAACCAACTTGAAAAACATTTGTATTCAGGCATGACTGAGCCTCAATTTTAATTGGACATCAACCTATATATATATATATATATATATGACACACTGTAGGACAGTGAGGATTAAACACAGCAGATGTAAAAAATATCAATTAAAAAAGTATTATTTAAAAAAAAAAAAAAATTGAGAATATCTGCTACATATGAATGCAATTTGTAGAAATTTTTCTAATTTCTTATTAAATGATGTAAAAATTATATATTTTGTCATAATGAAATGTAAATAAAAGAGAAAAACTAAACTAAATGAAATTAACTGTAAAATTTTGTTAAATATAGTAAAACAATGTATGAACGCCTTCAGTATTCTGTTACCTATTTTTACAACACATGTAATTTAAGTATAAGTTACATTTTGAATTATATCAAATAAAAATTACTCTTAGTGGCTGTAAATTGGATATTAATAATACATAACTCATGGAAGACATTTCTAATAATAAATACGTATATATATATTCTTATCCCACTTGGTAGGCAGCAACTTCTTGACCAGGTACAAGAACCAATGTGGTCTCATGGAAAGGATTGGGGAGCAGCAGCTTTGTTGTGATGGAGCACCCGTAGGTAGACGTCTGACTTGGCTCTGTGACACTGAAGAAGGAAGGCAATGCCTTCCGAGAGGACATTTTAGGGGAACTACCCCGCATTGGCATATTGTATGGGAGCAAACTTGGAAAACTCTCACCAGATAGTCCGACTCAAGAGGTAAGATGCTGAACATCCCAAACGCCGTCGAATCTCATCGCTTTTTGAAACAGTGTCTACAATAAAGCCGCCAGCGGATTGAACCTCTGCCGTAATGCGCACGTTGGCACTGAGCCACGAGTCGGGTAACAATGCATATAATTTAAGAGGCCAAAATAACCAGAGTCAAGAAATTAATCGCAAGAATATTTTGGAAATTTGCATAGATCATACTTAGAGTAATTTTTAAAAAATTAATTTAGTACTTTAATACTTTAAAGTTTAAATAAAATTTGAGATTTTTTAATATCTTTCTTTGAAATCTCCAGAAATAATATTTCTATTATCTTAAAATTTGGAAATTATTTACTGGAACTTTCGAAATAAAATAATTTGTTGCAGAAACATAATTACATTTTTTTTTTTTTAAGTGAAGCATAATTTGTTGATTTTTAGTTTGTTTGTTTGTGACTAATCCTCAGTGGCCTCCAGTGCAGGACGCACAATCCACGAGTAATCTACTCATGGATGGAGGGAAAGGGGCAGCTTCTGTTGTGATGGAGCACCCGTAGGTAGAAGTCTGACTTGGCTCCGTGACGCTCTTTACAGTCAAATGGGACCGGGACCTACGGCTTAAAGTGGATTCTGAACCACTACAAACATCCATGGCACCGCCGGGACTCGAACCCGAAACCTGTGGCGCCAGAGCGCTAGAGACTCGGCCATTCAGTCCCATTGATTTTTAGTAAACTTTTTTACAAAAGTATATATACAACTCAGTGTCTCGGCAAATATTATGTTTATCTCTCATTTAAATTGCTGTTCGTCTATCAGTTTTGAATTTTAATATTATAAGTTTATCATTTTTTATTATTAGTTTATAATTTTTGGTGGTATTATATTATTTTACTTAGATCAATTTTAAACTCCCTTTGACTAATTTTTAATGAAGAAAAAAAAATAGATAGTTTATTATTATAAATTTTAATTGGGCAAGAAGAAAAATATTTACATTATTTTAAGTTTTTAAAGGCATATTTCATATTTTAAGATTTTAAATTTTCATTTCATTAAACTATGCTTAAAAAAAGCAAAAAAATAAAAATAAAATAAAATAAAATAAATAGCTTATTTAAAATAAATGAAAAATATTCTTTAATTACTTATTAAAGTAATTAGATATCTTTAATAAATTAACTATTGTATTATTTTTCTTATTATAAAAATGTATTTGCAAATATAGTTTTTACTATGAATAATGAAAAGTTTTATCCTCTGTTTGATATCAATGCTTAAAATGCTGAATAATTTATGGAAAACAAATAAAATAAATAAATAATAGTGCATTACATAAACTAAATTATACATATAAATTTTTAGATTTCTCTATATTTTTCTATTTACTTTGTTTCAGTTTCGTTTTAAATTTATAATTTTCATCTTTTTTTTTTTTTTTAGACAATACATGTTTGGGACAATATCACTACTATTTTGCATCTTGTCTTCTGTAAATATTTTTCGTATCATAGCAAGTAGTTAAACCAACTACTTGTTAATTTGTTATGACCGTGCGATTCATACAATATATACAAATAATATTCAACATTTTCATTATTCAGTAATTACTCATTACAGTAAATAATATTTACTCTTTTTATTCTTTTATGAACATTCTATGTTTATAATGTTGTTAGTGAAGCAGAATTACTACAAGTGTGCCATTGTGATTCTCATATTATTAGTTACGGTTGTTTGCATTTTACGCATGTTTACCATACCGGCGAGAAAATTAGTTTCGCCAAATCAGTCATATTCAGCCATTTGTGGCAACCCGTGTATCAAGTCGAAAGTTATCAAAGTAGAGCTTGATCAAACTCATCTCCAGATGAAGTAGAATCAGAGGCTCTTCTGACCTTGAAAAATGCTCAATACAGCCGTGACACAGTCAGTGTCACTAATACTTCTAGGTTCTATCGGATATTTAACCTACGATTCTATAGGCACCTTATATTTACTAGTAGCTGGATTTAGTTGCTTCTTTTATGTTTCTTTCTTGTTGGCAAAGTTTTGTAGACAATGCTTTGCCCAGGTTCCAGTATCAAGCTCCAACAAAGCCGTGTTTATCACAGGTAAGGCCAGTTTATTAATTTATTTTTCGTACCTCTGATTGGTTTAAAATTTATTACTTAATTGTGTCTTAATCATTGTTTTATGTCTAACGGAATCAAAAGTTTTTTTTTCTTTTATTTCATCTATTAGTTATAAAAATGGTAAGAATTAAATTACTATAGTTAATCGGAAGGGGGGTATTAACATTCTCCATACTGTCCAGTTCAGTTAAGTTTTCATATTTTTTAAGTATTGATTCTGTGATTTAATTTTAAAGGTTTCTTAAGAATGAAGCTTTGGAATGTATTGCGACTGTTTTGTTATTTATTTTTTTTTTTAACTTTTTAAAATATAAATTATTTTTTATTAATTTTAATTAATTAATTTTTATTTATAACAGAACAATAATTAATATATTCTAGGGTAATATATTCTATTCAAGTAGTTAAACCAACTACTTGTTAATTTATTATGACCGTGCGATTCATACAATATATACAAATAATATTCAACATTTTCATTATTCAGTAATTACTCATTAAAGTAAATAATATTTACTCTTTTTATTCTTTTATAAACATTCTATGTTTATATGTTGTTAGTGAAGCGAATTACTACAAGTGTGCCATTGGGGATTCTCATATTATATATATATACATATATATATATAAATTATTGATAATATCTACTTGCAAAGTTATTTATTTATGAATAAAATATGCCAAAAATACATCGCAAATTTCAATTGGTATATTTTTTCTTAGTGTATAAAAAATTGTCATACGTGAACACAAGAATGACTTAAGTAATAATAAAAAAAAAAAAAAAAATCTCGAATAAACACTAACTAATTAGCTAGCACTGCAATAATAAGAACGCAATTGTTTAGTAGTATTTTGTATTTGATTTCAATAGTTAGTTTGAGTACATATTATATTAAAAAATAAACAGGGCTAAACCATTGTAAATTAACTCACCACCCAATTAAACCCACCTAAAGTAATTGATATCGATGATTAAAATATACTTAGCAACAAAAGTTGTCTACAACTAAAACACAACAGTAAATGTTCATATCTTTTTTTTATTTTCTCTTTCTAATGCAGCTGGCGAACACAGACAGCTTGGTCTTTGGATGCCTTAAGGCAAGTGCTGCACAGACGTACTCATTTGCATTATCCAGGGGCGCGTGTGACTTGAAGATAAGCCACGGACGCGGAGTAACACTGCCCCGCAACGCTCTACTATCCTATTAGACCGGGACCTACTTTTTTAAAGTGGATTCCGAACCACTACAAACAACCATGGCACCGCCGGGACTCGAACCCGAAAGCTGTGGTACCGAGCGCCAGAGCGCTAGCCACTCGGCCATTCAAGCCCGTGTTCATATCTCAAATCATAAATTCTGTTGTTTCTTATCCCACTTGGTCGACAGCAACATCTAAACCAAGTCCGAGAATCCATGTGTTCTTATGGAAGAAGGGAAAGGGGCTTCAGCTGTGATAGAGTACCAGTAGGTAGAAGTCTGACTTGGCTTCGTGACGCTGAAGCTAGCTAGGGCAGTGCCTTTCGGGAGGACGTTTGGAAACTGCCCTACATTTTCGCATCGTATGGGAGAAAAATCCCACCAGGTAGTCCGACTCACGAGGCAAGATGGTGAATATCGCAAATGCCATCGAGACTCCTAATTTTTTGAAACGGTGTCTATAACAAAGTCACCACCGAAATGAAACCTCAGCTCTAATGCTCACGTTGCCACTGAACCACGAGTCGGGTTCATAAATTCTAAAATTTTCGTATAAAACAATATACATGTTTTGTTGAGGGTCATTTTTGTCAGAAGAAATTATCAACTTAAAAATATGTATGCGCTGTGTAAGAATCAAAAGTTGAAAAGTGAGTTGCCAAAATGACTGAACCTGTTTCTTTGTACATTGGTATTTTACAAATGATTTTCAACGTTTTACTACAATTTTCGAACAGTTGAGTTCTAAATATTTTATGATTATACTAATGGCTCCACTGAAAAAGGAACTTTTGAAGTATCTAAAAGCATTAACTGGTAGGGACAGCAAGTCTAGACAGTAAATTGCAAAAATCATCGACAGAACTCTTACAAAGATGCAAAATTCAATCGAAACGTTTCAATCTAAAAACAGTACTTAAAGCAAGGCCATAACTGACAGTAATAATTTATCAATTGGGAAATTCGCATTGTTGAGAGAAAAGTGAAGGCAAATCAAATTACTATTCAAAAATGTAAGTCTGATGTAGAGAATAATTTTGATAAGGCATGAAGCCTTAGATAATTCGACGCTTTTACGCGGGTTTTTTTTTTTCAGGCAGTATTCCAATGATATTATGGTAAGAAAGGAAAAAAAAAAGAGTTCATAAGCAGAAAAGAGGAATACGAAAAATATGAATAAAAGATTTTGGAATTTACAGGAAATAAATTCAACTTGTTTGGTTCAGATGGAAAAGTGCTTGATGGCCGAGTGTCTGACACTCGGTGCCCGGTTTCGAGTCCCAGTGGTACCATTGATACTTGTAGGGGTTCGGAATCCACCTTAAACTGTAGATCCCTGTCCATTATGACTGTAGAGCGTTAGGGCGTAGGGCTGATAACCCTACCCTGTAAAAAGAAACCATGTCCTGTTTCGAAATCTGCCTGTAGCCAGACGGCCTTGGCCCACCGTGGGGCTGTTGCATCAATGGATCAGATGGAAACTAAGGAGTTTGAAGAAAACCAAAGAATATCTACATCTTTTAACATTTTTCTATATATAGGAAAATTGTTAAAAAACACAATGGTGGTTCGATTTTGTTTTGTGGCTAGATACGAACGATGATTCTGTAACAACTCAGGAAATTGTTCAGACAGTCATTGTAATTGTAGAGCATTGGGCGTAGGGCTGACAACCCTACCCCGTAAAAAAAAAGAAAACATTTTCTCTCTCGAAATTTGCCAATATGCAGATGGCCTTGGCCTATCATGGGGCTGTTGCGCCAATGAAGAAGTAGAAGGAAAAGAAGTTATTTTGAATTTTTTTTTTCTTTTCTTGTATATACCTTTTTAAAATATGTGGGATTAGTAATTTTTCTTCTCAATTTCTTTTTTTCTTTCTCTTTTCAAAAAGGAAAACTTAAAGCTTTTATAGAGTATTTAATTAGATATTTATTACATTAGATCTACATGTATTATTCTGTTACTGTGTAGGATGTGATAAAGGATTTGGGCAAATGCTGGCCAGGAGGCTGGACGGTATGGGATACAAGGTGTTTGCCGGGTGCCTGGAACCACAGGGCAGAGAGGTGCAGAAACTGAAAGACACGGTATCCAGCAATTTAGTGATAGTACCTCTCGATGTTACAAAGGACGAGAGCGCCAAGGAGGCTTTTCAGACAGTCAAGAGCCAGCTCGGAAACTGTGGTAAGCATGTGTATTCATGTTCAAATATGTTGTTTTTTATCCCACTTAGCGACAGCCACATCTAGACCAAGACCATGAACCCATGTCTTAAAACGACGAGTCATGAAAAAAGGTAAAAATGCAGCTTCTTTATGTCCTTGACCTTGCTGCACAAAGACATGGGGCACCCCAAAGGAGAAGTCTTATTTTAATCCACCTTGTTATATCCCAGGGCACTGGGCACCCATTTTAGTCGCCTTTCACGACATGCATGGGCTACAGGCAGGGTTATTCCAACCCGGGCTCACATAGGAATCATGTCAATTATCATTTAGGAAAATAAAAGCATGGACATTATTTTGGCACTGTACTTTCTAATACGAATTATGAAATTTCCTTGTATTACTTAATACTTTAACATATTTGTATTCATATAATTTAAAATACTTATAATCTTGTCGAGAATTTTTTCGATACTTAGTCTGATTAATTATTAATGCTAAATGTTAAGATTTATAAAGGATTAAAAAAATGAAATGGCCCAGTGGTAATGTACGCAACTTAGAACGTGAATGAACAATAAATAATTACCAATCACTTAGGTCAGAAAAGAAGTAAAATAAGTTGATTTGCTTAAAAGTATATTTTGTTAATTTTTGATGTTCTACTGCCTATATTCTTGATATATTCTTTAAAGAACTATTCAAATTACGAAATTCTATAATTTTGTGTTTCTGATCTCTTAAGGCACAATTACAACTGCGTTGCAGTGGCGAACTCGTGTTTTATTTTGTTACTAAAAAGGCATTCCAAGGGGCACCACATGGTGGTGAGACTTCCCTCCCCCTTGTCGTGTTGGCGAGGCTAATATTCCTGACTGTGTCCTGTGTTTTGCAGGCACTTTATAGATTTTACACATTTGATAAGCTGCAGTGCTCTCTCTCTCTTTTATGAGCTATTCTTCAGACAACTTTTATAGTAAAACTGGTTTTTACTGGGCTCCCAGAAGGGCTCAAGGCCGTTATGGCCTCCCGCTCCGACTTAGGGGGTAAAAAAAAAAAAATGATATCTGAAGGCTTTTCATTCGAAATCAATTACTTTTATTTAATGAGAAGCTTGAGAAAGTTAAACAAAAATTCTTCTAGGTTTTAATTTTTTTATTTAATGTTTTTTAACAAAGTATACTTAGTATATAGATTCAGAATTTATTTGGATCAATATTTGGGAAGAAACAGAATTAAGATTTTCAAGTTTTTGAAATACTAACATACGTCACTTATTTTAATTTTTCTTCAGATATATTCGAATTCAATTTGTAAGTATAAAAGTGGATAGAAGTATTTTGTTATTTTTTTTTATGAATGTCAGCTTTAAGCCATCTAAGTAAAATGGTTGCCTTATATATAGTCAAAGCAGTTGAAAAACTGCCTAAGATAATCAGCAGATTAATCTCTGTATATACTTCCCAAAGTTTGTGTGTGTATTCGCCTATGCACGACCTGAATTTACATCCGAATTTCCCCCAAAATGGTCAGAGATACTAATACAAAGCCTAGATCAACTGAAATTTTTTTCGAAATTGGATCAATACTCGTTAAAAAATTACTCAATTTGAAATAAATTAGGTTTTAAGCCAATTTGGCGAATTTTCCTAGTTAGGGAATTTTTCACGATTGGCATTATTTTTACACTGCTTTACTCTCTGTGTTCTCGATCACTCCTTCTGACCGGAAATCATCTCCCGATATTCGAAATTTCATAGTCATAGAGATACTTAGCTTGAGCCAGCGTAATATTGGGTGAAAAGAGTTCGTTGAACTTTACATTGGTTCTTATTGTTAAATTTGCAATGCCGCCTAAGAAATGAAAACTATTCAATATGACAAATTATCTCTAAACGAAGAGCAGCAAGTAGATCTATAGAAAATGTGGCAATATCAGTAAATCGGAATGAATTTAATAGGTCGAAAATGGCCAATGCTGGAATTGAAGAAAGTGAAGATATTGTCATGAACAGACAATTTAAATAAAAGAATTAATAAGTTGAATTTTATAAAGCCGTGCAACGCCGGTTTTTATGTGTTAGTAACACATAAACTATAGTCCGACTACGGACAGCGTGGAATGGTAAGCATTCAGTTTAACGGTGGAAATTAACGAATCGATTATTTGTTAGAATATTTAGTCAGATATATGTATACTCGGCGTAAAGCTGCTATGAAAGATAAAGTATAATAATTAGTGTAGAATTTTTTCATCTAGATTTTCTTTTAAAATTTCATAATATAAAATTTTACCTATTTTAAAATTAAAGTTATTTTTATTGTAGTTAAAATCCATCTTAATTGACATTTCTTCCCCTATGACACCGTTCTTTTTGAATCCGTTAGATTTGTCAAGTTGACAATTTTCCATACGACTGGTGATAGGACAATATACAGGAAAAAACTAAGCAATGACAATACTTCGTGAGTCTTAAAATATCTGATGCAATATTTGAACAGGGCCCTGATGGCCGAGTGACTAACTCTCTGGCGCTCAGGGCCATAGGTTTCAGGATCGAATCTCGGCGGTGCCATAGAAAATTGTAGTGGTTCGGAATCCACTTTAAATTGTAATAAAGTTCGGAACCAAGTTTAAACCGTAATATGACTGTTGGACGAAGGGCTGACTACTCTATACGGTAAAAAAGAAAACGTCTCCTGTCTCAAAATCTGCCAGTAGGCAGAGGGCCTTGGCTCACCATGGGGCAGATGCTCCTATAAAGAAGAATATTTGAATGAATTTGAAAAAAAAAAAAAAAAAAAAAAGAAAACTGTATTCGTTTTTAAAAATTATTTCAAGTTTGTTTACCTTAATAAAAAAAAATTAATTATTTGTTTTATTTACCTTTGTTTCATCGGTATCTTAAAGGAAATTGAAGTAAGCCAATTTTTTTTGCCTCGCTTTAAATTGGGTACAAGTCGAATGTGCAACTTCTGTTATCTTCCAGAACTGTGGGCTCTCGTCAACAATGCTGGTGTCATCGAGCGTGGTGAGCTGGAGTGGACACCTCTGGACGTGTACCGAAAGCAATTCGAGGTGAATACTTTCGGGTGGTTAGGGTGACACAGGCGTTTCTTCCCCTGCTACGCAAGTTCAAAGGGAGAGTCGTCACCATAAGCAGCGTGGGTGGTGAGTCAATCTTTCTTTTACATATACGTTGATCTGCACAATGATAATCGATTTTTTTTTTATATAATTTAAAAGTTTTACTTTTGCTAGAATTTTCCTCTTTTCCTTCCTCAGCAAGGCTATTAATTCATTTAGTTTTTATAAAAAGGATTTTTTTAAAGAGGTTTCATCATCATCAATGATGCTACAGCCCTAACAGTCCTTGAAGGGTCCTAACCTCAAGGTTTTTGCCATTCCACACGAGTAGTTGCCCTTTGTTTCCAATTAGTAATACTGAGTGTCTTCATGTCCTTCGCGACTTGATCTCCCATCTGATCCCCTTGGTCTTCCTCCCGGTCTAGGGATTCTCCTTAAGGAGTTTTCTTGTTGTTCTGTTTAACTCCATTCTCTCTACATAACCCAGCTATTGAATTCTCCTTCTCCTTAGCTCGTAACAATACCGAATTCCTTATAACAATCATGTGTTTCTTTCATCAATATCATTATTGCCGCAACAACCCCATGGTGGACCAAGGCCGTCTACCTACTGATAAAATTTGAAACAGGAGATATTTCCTTTTAATGGGTAGGTGTTGTCGGCTCTACGCCCAACTGTTTATATTAGACCGGGACCTAGGATTTAAAGTGGATTCTGAACCACTACAGACATCCATGGCAACGCCGGTACTCGAACCTGAAACCTGTGGCACCGAGCGCCAGAGCGTTAGTCACTTGACCATCAGGCCTCGTATGTTTCTTTATTTGTTCCATTCTATTATTTGTTCCATTATTATTATCCATGCTATTCTGCTCCAAAAATCTTTCTTTTCCATACTCTCAGAAATTCTCTATCACACTTTCTCATAGTCCATGTCTCAGAGCCAGACAAAACTCTGTATGCAAGAATTTTTCACCTTCTATTTAGGTAGGAGGATGATCTTAACAGCTTTTGTAGTGCATAATAGCAGCGATTTCATGCTCTAATTTCAAGATGCATTTTATTTTGATCCTTAATTTGAGCACCCAGATATTCGAAACTCCTTAATTCTCTTATATAGCTCTCCAACACATTGAAGATTCTTCACACTTTGGTATATCTCCTTTTTTTCTAGCATTTATCATGTATTTAGTCTTTGCACTATTAGCAGATAAACCTATTCCCTTTGAGGAGAGAAGCAGACCTAAAAAGCAAATGAGATTATTTTATTTAAAATATAGGTTTTCTTTTCATATTTTTATTAACACAGTCAATGGTTGCACATCATCTTCACATTTTTTTTAGTTTTTGCTAAACTTTTATAGCTATACAAACTCAAACGAAAACTTTAAAGCCTTAAATATCTCAAGATACAAATAAATGCACTTTGAAAAACGATTCAATTTTTGTTAAAGGAATACGAAAAAAACATGTTAATGTTTGTAACATAATTTTTAATCGTGAATAAAAACTGTGAAGTTTTCACAAAATGTATTAACAAATTTACAAAAATTGGATTGATATCAAAACCTGAAGGAATTATTGATAATATGCTATTAAATTAATGCTTTGTCTTATCAAATTAATCACGAAATCAAAATAGATTTCTTCTAAGTTAACAATCAAGGTACAAATAATTAAAAAACCCAAATGGCAGCATCTGATTCTATAGGGTAATAAGTCATAGCAGAAAGTAGAAATATATATATATTTTATTATTTCCAATGGCAGATTTACACAACAGATATCATAAACAAGTAATATAAAAAAAAAAAAAAAAAATTAAGTCGATTCTTCCTTTTTTTCACTATATTGCAGAAAGTCCTTTATACATAATTTCCATTCACTTTGTTAAGTTTATCTGGCGCCATCTATTGGTAGATATATACAACTTAAATCTAAAAAAAACTAAAATTAATTAATTAAATTTAATTACTGAATTAATATTTGAAAAAATTGTATTAACATCAAGTGTCATCCACTAAAAGTTAAAAAAAATTTATTTGAACTCAAGTGGATGAATAAAAAGTATTTTATTAACGATTAAAAATTTGAACAAGATATATATAGAGAGAGAGTGTGAGCTAATAGAAGGAATTGAAAAAAAAAAAAGAAGAAATACAATGAACAAGATAGAAACAAATGACATCAGTTAATCCACCAACTTAAGTCTAGCAGTCCAGTAACGCTTCCATAAAGAAACAGGAGGCAGTGCAGAACAGGGAAGAAAAGTGAGACATATCCATTTCTTCCTGATTTATCACACAGGAGACAGAGAGGGTCAGGGAGGCAGTTTAATTCTGTGAAGGTGCTTGCTGAGACAATCGTGAGCACAGAAAAGTCGTAGCAATGCCACCGTTTTCTCTGGGCCATTCAGGGATATCATGAATATGACGTGCCAGGGCTTTTGACTGTTTCTAGAGGCAACATCCCCAAAGAAGGAGCACCTAAGTGTCTTTTTAATTATCCTCTCGCTTGTTTTGGGACAAATCCACCTGCGTTCCACTGCAGAACTCTAAGAAACTCACACTGACAGCTAGACTGAAGGCCTTATTTGTAGATCTTTTTGCCGTATTAGACGTTGCCCAGAGTGCACCACGAGAGGTAGATTTACGTTGCACTCCATGTCGATAAAATAAAAAATATGTAAAAATCAAGGCTTGTTAGATTTATTCGAATTAAAACAGTAAAAACTGGCTTAGAAAGAATAAAGAATATTTTTTCATTTTTTATTTTTCATATTATATAAAAAAATTAAATTTGTCACACTGAGAACTAGACTGAAGGCCGTATTTATAGATCATTTTGCAGTATCAGACGTTGCCCGGAGTGCACCACGAGGAGGTAGATCTGCGTTGCACTCCTCAGAAATATGCACAAATATATATTTTTATATTGCAGAAATATACAAACAGAATTTTAAAAAAAAAAATTATCTTCTTGTAATAAAAAGTTCTTCTGCAAGATGGAGAATCCTCTGCGGCAAATGCTATATGAAATATTAATGAAAATATGAGAAACATAAATAGCAAATTAAAAGTGAAACACATTGTTACGAAGAATGTTCTCCGACTGTAAATATGTTGATTTTGAAATTTAAATTACCTTTTTTTGCCATGAATACTACTGTTGCCAAGTATGCTATTATTTTTTGTTTCTTTCCTTTGCAGGTCGTCACACTTTTTCTGGTTTCGTTCCTTACTGCATGAGCAAGCATGCAGTTACATCCTTCAGCGATGGCCTCAGACTCGAAATGAAGAAATTTGGGGTGAAAGTTATAACAGTGGAACCGTTCTCTTACCAGTAAAGCTGTAATTTGGTTATTAAATCAACTTTAAATACATCTCATAAACTTTAATTTGAAGAAGCACTTACTTCTAAAACACTTAAATATGAAAACAAAAATCATGCCATTACTAAAACTAACATCGTTATTTCCTACTAAATAGTGTTATAAAGTTTATAGAACAATCTCAAATCATTTGATTTTAATAAACTTTTTAAGAAATTTTATAATATCAAAATATAAAAAATAAAATAATTTTATAATGTGATTTTATAAATCAAAATTTAAAAAACAGTTTATCTTTGCTTTGGTTTTAATAGTGGGACCGTTTTCTTACTAGTAAGCTGTAATATTCCTATATTGAAGAAACACTTAAGTACTTATAAAACATTTAAACTCATGTTTGTGAAAATTGCAACACTATGAAGGACTTACGCGAGTGAGCTGAAATTTTCAGGAAATGCAAATTAGCGCATGATATACAAATGATTAGAATTTCAAATCCATAGCGCATGCGTATGCTGAGCAGCGCCCTCTGAACGGCGGATGGATCCGAATAAATAGACGGCTGTAGCGAGGCGTGTATGGTTATCGGTTGGTTATCTGCTAGTGGTAAACGTTAGCTCAATCATTATTTATGCCTCTTCGACGAAAGTGAGCGAGATTTGAACAACTTACAGAGTTTGAACGGGGGAGAATCATCGGCCTTCGTGAAGCTGGATTGTCTTATCGTGCAGTAGCCGCTCGTGTGCAGCGTAACAGCAGCACAGTGATGCGTCTTTGGAAGCAGTGGATGATTGCGATGATTGACACCTGGTCCGCATGGCGCTGACGGACCGTGCAGCTTCCTCTAGACAATTGGCAGCACAGTGGTCAATAGCTACAGATGTTTCATTGTGTGCTTGATCAATTCGTAGACGTCTGCTGCAGCGTGGACTGCGCGCAAGGACTCCTTTATACAGGATCCCCTCGTTAAACCATCGCCGCCTGCGGCTACAATGGGCCGCTCAGCATAGAGACTGGTGTGCTGATTGGCAGCATGTCGTGTTTTCTGACGAATCCCGCTTTAATTTGTGGTACCATGATGGCCGCATTCGTGCCAGACGCTATTCCGGTGAACGCCACCTTCCGGAGTGCATTATCGAACGCCACAGTGGACGAACACCCGAAGTTATGGTCTGGGGTGCCATAGCATATCATGGACGATCTCAATTGCTAAGAATTGTGGGCAGTCTGAACAGCAACCGGTACATCAGTGAAGTTCTACAGCCCCAAGCTGTTCCTTCCTTCAAAGCTTGCCAGGCGCTGTATTTTCAACAGGACAATGCCCGCCCTCATATCGCTAGGACTGTTCAATCCTTCTTTGCAACGCGGCAGGTACAGCTTCATGCTTGGCCTGCGTATTCCCCCGGATATGTCGCCGATTGAACATGTGTGAGATTTCGTTGGTCGGCGTCTCGCTCGTGATCCTCGTCCTGTTGCTTCTGCAGACGAACTTTGGGTGCGCATACAAACAATATGGAATGCTCTTCCTCAGGCAGACATTCAAAATTTGTTTGACTCCATGCCACGTCGTGTAGCAGCACTTATTGCGGCGCGTGGTGGCTACCCAAAATACTGATTCCGATCTCTTGTTATTGTTTGTTTGCTTTGAACATTTAATCATTTATTTGTACCACTTCCACTCAACTGTGTATTAAATTTCAATTATGACGATTCCTTCATGGTGTTGCAATTTTCACAAACATGAGTTTAAATAGAAAAAAAAAATCATGCCATTACTAAAACTAACATCATTATTTCCCTATTAAACGTGATTATTATAAAGTTTATAGGCCATTCTCGAATCATTTGATTTTAATAAACTTTTTTCAAGAAATTTATAATAGCAAAATATAAAAAAATAAAATAATTTTATAATATTATTTTACAAATCATAACTTAAAAAGTAATTTTTATTTGCTTTGATTTTTAACAATAAAATAATTAAAATCTAACTTAGAAGTTGCAGAAAATAAAATGTCTCAGTGATTTTTAGACGGTTATTTTTAAAATTAATGTCATTCACGATTAATAATCATTATTAATAATACGAATAATAATCACAAATTAATGGTTTATAAATGTAGGTTCACGATCTATAATTATTGTTATATAACGATTGTTACGATAATGTTATATACACTCATGTCCATAAATTAAGGATAATAAAAGTTCAGGCAAGAAAGAGACAGAAGCAAAACAAGTTTGACTTATTTGTAAAAGTCTATTTATTAAACAAAAGGTAAAGAGCAAAAAAAGAAGCTATATGTTTGACATAATTATTAAAAATTGCGATTTTTACTCCCTGAGCAAATTTCAAAAAAGAACCTATATTTACAATAAACGTATAACATGGTTAATATGGAGTATGTCTCCCGTACGATGCGATACAGACCTTACAACGCCTAGGCATGCTGAGTATCAAATTATCAATCTGATCTTGGGGAATATTACACCACTCATCAAGCAATGCCCTCCGAAGTTCTGGTTGACAGGTGGGAGGGGTTGACGGCTGCAATTCGTCGGCCAAGCATATCCCACACATGCTCTATTGGATTCAAGTCCGGTGAGTATGCTGGCCAATCCATACGGGTGATATCCTCCAATTGAAGGTATTCGTCTACAATGTTTGCACGGTGAGGACGAGCGTTGTCATCCATAAACAGAAATCCAGCACCCATGGCGTCCCCGAAACAAACGTACATGTTGTTCCAGAATGACATCACGATAGGCCTGTCATCGTTACACTCTGAGCATGCAGGTCAGTTCTGGAACCAAGAAAATTCCTCCCCAAACGAGCCATCCTGCACCACCGTAACGGTGTCATTCGATGGTGTTCTCTTGGTGGTAAGGGGTACCTGGCGCTCTCCATATGAAAGTCCGGCGAGAATCAGACTGCAAACTAAACCTGAACTCGTCGGAAAACATCACACAAGACCACTGTTGCGGTGTCCACAATGCATGCTCTCTACTCCAGGTTAATCGCAGGCGACAGTGAGTTGCGGTAAGTGGAACACATCTGACAGGCCTACGAGCATATAGACCAATGTACCTAAGCTTGTACACGGTCTGCCTTGAAACTGTCGTACCGGTAGTTGAAGAGAGCTGACGAGACAGGTCTGATGCTGTGCTCCGTCTGTTTCTTTTGGCAGTAACTGCTAAATACCGATCCTCATTCGGCGTTGTAACTCGGGGGCGACCTGTGCTGTAACATCTACTCACATTACCATCATCTTGGAATCGTTGCCAAATCCTGGAGATGACACTCTGGGCGATTCAAGTTCCTCAGAACACTTCCAGCTGGGTACGTCCACATTCCAGTCGTCGATAATTCTAAACGTAAAAATCATCCAAATGCTTCCTTTGTGCCATAACTATGCGGTTATTGCACTGAAAGGCTTTTAAAGCGCTTGTGAACAATTTTACTTCTTTGCCACCATTCCTTATATACCCCTCTCTTACACTCTCGTCATTGTGACGTACTATCCGCGCCATCTGGTGGTTTCCTGTAATTTGCATATTCTTCTTCAAGATGTGTGTGATAATTCTGCAGGTGAAATTTTTTTTTTAGAGTTCAATTTCTGTGTGATTCTGAATTATTCTTAATTTATGGACATGAGTGCAAATTAAGATCTATAACTAACATATAAACTATTGTCCAATCACGGATAGCGTGGAATGGTAAACATTAAGGTTTTTAAGGTGGAAATGGACGAATCTATATTATTAATTATTAATCGAGAATGTTCGTGGATGCCATTAATGCATCTTGATTTACTGCCTCAGTTTTATTACTCAGAATTTATGTAGGTTCAATTCAAGGTTCATCTACTAAAATAGTAGATTCAATTCAAGATTTTTCAACAAAATGGATGATACAAATTTCTAATAAGTTTGTAAAATAACTTGATATCTACAGCTTGAGATGTAGTACATTACAGGAATTTAAATGAAATATTGCTTATTAAGTATATATATTTATGAATTAAAAAAGGGGAAAAATTCGGGCAAAATTAGTCAAAATGATTTTTAACCCTTATCATCGGCTTATTTTAAACATTTATGTTAATCTTTCTCTACATCTCAAGGCCATAAGCCTTTGATCATCTACTACATCTATTTTTAACAGAACTCAACTTGTCTTTGTTTATGTGGTCTTATCTTGTATTAACTATTATTTTGATGAATTTTTTATACTTTGTGAATGATAAATTTCTTCAATTCTTACAAAGCATAACACTAATTATCAATATTAAAATTTATGATAAGAAAAGAATGCAAGGTTGCAGTATACGAATTCATAATCAACATTTTAAATTGCAGCCTTTCGATGGGAAATTAAAAAAAAAAAACCACACAGTCTATACGGCGACAGTTTTTATTATTCTCTACAATTTAAAAATTTACTACGTTAAAATTTTTTATTCAGGGGATATTCCCGTAGACATTTAAATGATTTTCTTAGAAAATTATTTGTTGAATATTGTTTGTTAAAAACCCCTTTGCCTGTATGTCTGCTAATTATTCTAAGAAAAACTTGGCAAATTTTCAAATTTTGTATGATCTTTCTTGAAAACATATTGTTTTAATTTAAACAGTTATTGAGAAAGAATAATAAGGATATAATTATAAAAGATAAAGATATTATTATAAATTAAACAGAGAATGAATGAATTTTTATTTTTCACAATCACAATGTTTCTTTTATAATCAAGAAATAAGTTTAAGATCTTTCAGTTCTTTAACTGAAGATACTACTAACTTTTACTTTCGTTCTACACACAAATAAACTCAAATAATTAGTGGACTGTATAAATTAATCTCCTTTATTTAGGCAGCCATCACACAAAATGAACTGACACACAATGGGGTTATTATTACTCTTTTATTTTTGGCAGCCATCACACTCGAGGATGGAACCACAACCTTCTCTTTGGTTACAGTTATTGAACTCTCGTTTTATTTAGGCAGCCATCACACTCGAGGATGGACTGGCCACACAACCTTTCTCGTTGGTTACAGAAGTTCAACTCCCTTTCTTACATTCCTTTCTCTCTCGTCATCTCACCCCCTGCCAGACACCCCCACAGACAGGATGTTTACTGGACATAGGGCGTTGACTTCCCCTATGCACGGGGACCTGGGTTTCGACGCAACATACCGCCACCCATTGACATGTTTACTAAACATTCAATAATATACAATAAATCATTCTAACATACAAAATTAACAATTCTAAACATATAATAAGTCATTGAAAAAAAATATATATATATATATATATATGTATACATTGTACTAAATTTAAACAAATTACAAACATAATACCATGAATATAAATAAAAGTACTCTAAAGGAAATTACTCTGGCATAGGCAAAACACACACTTTTGATACTGGTCTCTTAAAAATTCCACTCTGGGTTTTTATATTAAGTACTCTGATTTTATTATCAACACCATAATAAATATCAATTATTCTGCCTAGAGACCATTTGTAAGTAGGTAAATTATCATCAACCAATAGCACTAAATCACCAATGTTTACATTGTCTTTTTCAAAGACCCATTTATTTCTTTGTTGCAATTCACTTAAATAGCTACGGTGCCATTTTTTCCACACTAATTGAACTATTTTTTACCCTTTGCCACTTATTAAGATTATTATCTTTTAAATCAATTAAATTAGGCTCTAAAATAGCGTTCATTGATCGATTAATCAAAAAATGGGCTGGAGTTAAAACTTCGAAGTTATCACTATCAGTAGAAATTGGACTCAATGGTCTAGAATTCAAAATTGCTTCAGTTTGTATACATACAGTTAAAAACTCTTCATAATTTAAACTAGCACCTTTAACTACTCTTCTAAAATGAAACTTAAATGATTTAATGGCCGCTTCCCAGAGACCACCAAAATTTGGGGCTCGAGGGGGAATAAATTTCCATTCAATACCTTCTTCACATAAATATGAAGATAACTTAATATCAGGATTAATAACTAACTCATGAAACTTTTGAATTTCTCTGTTCGCACCTACAAAATTCTTTGCATTATCAGAGTATAATTTAGCACATTTGCCTCTACGTGCAATAAATCTTTTTAAAGCAGCTATAAAGGATTCGGATGATAAATCAGAAACAATCTCAATATGCACTGCCTTAAATACAAAACAAACAAATAAACATACATACATTTTACACACAATACTCTTTCTTTGTTTACCAATTTTAACCAAAAATGGTCCACAGAAATCTACTCCTGAAACATTAAATGGATAATTCAAGGTAACTCTATCTTTTGGTAAACTACCCATTAATTGTGTTGACACTATAGGTTTTACTTTAAAACAAATAACACATTTATGCACTATTTTTCTACAAATAGATTTTCCACCTATAGGCCAGAATTTCTCACGTACATGACACAAAAAGAGCAGATAATCCTACATGAAAATATTTTATATGGTAATAAGAAATTAACATCTCAGTAAATGCATGATTTTTAGGCAAAATTATAGGGTGTTTTTTATCAAAACTACATTCCGCATTACTCAAACGTCCACCTACTCTTAAGATTCCATCTAAATCTAAAAAGGGATTTAAAGATTTTAATTTACTCTTTGACATAACTTTCTTATCTTTCAATAGACTTTTGATCTCACAGGAAAACCTTTCCTGTTGAATAGATTTTTACCAGAAATATCTCAGCAATATTAGTTTCTATCATACATGAATAACTAAACAATAATAATATATATAAATTATCAATATAAATAAATATCAAATTAAATCAATTGAATAATTTAATTTAAATGACAAACACCTGGTATTTTTAATAAATCTAAATACGTAAACTTTTATATAATTATTACTTAAACTCAATAAATAGTTCATGAAATTTACAGTCACTTGTTTCATAAACAATTTGTTCTCACCAACACTGGATCACTCAGTTCAGAAAAGTTCTCGTCCTGTTTATCAAGGATCTGGATCGGTTGATCAGGATACTGTTCTCCAGCCAGGAACTCTGGTCTCACCTAATGTGGTATCACTGGAAATCAGATGACAATCGATGAATTGTAGCAACTCTGATGAGCACGAAAGTCTTTTAATCACTTGATTTCGAATCACTCCAATAAACTACTTAGATGTCTTAAGCTTCAAGGCACATTCACAAAAGAAGTTGATGAATTCTCAAAATTAAAACGTTGAAGACCATTGAAGCATATTAAACACCAACTGTAACAGATGTTATACTCTCACACGAACAGTTGAGGTTCGGCAATGGCATTTGCTGTTCAGTGCATATTCCCTTACCAGCCACCTCTGTTTCTTGGACGGTCCCAGTTGAAGCTCCTGAACTTGAACTCCTGTAGACTCCACCACATCCATATGATGGTTTACCATATCTGCTTCCTCTATCTCCTCCATAACGGAAACCATCTCCTCTGACTCCACGGTATTCTCCTCCTCCACAGTCTCCTCGTTTATCTCCACTGGAATAGCCACCATCTTTACTGCCACGGACTTCTCCATCACCACGGTCTCCTCGTTTAACTCCACCACCTCGGGATGGGTCCACTCTTATCTCTGATCCATTGATAGTAGCTCCATTCATGGTCTTTGAGGAACAATTAAATACTCGTAATTTCTCAGGCCGGTAAACGCCATGATGAGTTGCATGAGTAGCATCTGGTACTTTTTCCTCAATTATTTTCTCGCATATAGAATTTTCACTATCACCTGTTAATTCCAATTTCTCAAACCCTTCTACTGGCCAAATTTTTCTCAATGGAAAATCAACTTTATCTGTGGATAGTCCACAATGTTCTCTATTTACATTTCCTGTGGTGCTGCACCCAGACACCACAAAGCCGAACACAGTATTCTGAAGAATAAGATTTGAATTTTCCATATCTCTCTCCTCAACATCATTTTCTTTCACAGAAGTACGTGGTCGATTAGAAATCATGGGCTTTACAGGTAATGCAGGCTTAGGAGGAACTACAGGTTTTACACTGCGAGAATTAATAGATTTAGGTTTCTCTTTACTTGTTTCTGATACAGATGATGTTGTTGAAGGAATATGAGAAGTTTGAGTTTGGTGGAGAGGAGTGTTGCTGTTTGAATCACTTGATTTCTTGGATTCATTCAAGTTCTCTTTTGTACTGACTTTATTAGAAACATCTTTTTCTGGAACATTGTCATTTTTTGCAATGGTTTGCTGTGCAGAAGTATTTGACGCAGAATTACTTGAAGTATAAGCATTGGAAAATGGTCGGGGAGTAAGATTACACATATTTGACGTTGGTTTCACAACTGATAATGGAGTAACATTTTTCTTATTAGAATTTGAAGAATCTAAACTATTGGGCCATGACTCATCTTCAGTTGAGGAAGACAAAGAGTCATCACTCACTCCTTTATTATAGCTAATTTGGGAAGTTTTAGCTGAATCCCTTTTCCATTTCTCAAGTTCCAACTCTTTTTTTCAAGTTTGGCCAACTGAATTTTCTCTATCTCTAATTTTATTTCACCTTCTCGTTTTGTCCCTCTCGAATTTTTCTTTCTCTTTCTAATTTTTATTTCACTTTCTCGTTTCTTTTCCCTCCTTTCTTCCAAAATATCATCTACAAGATTGCGCACTATTTCAATTTTGTTTTTATATACATCACTGGATTCAATTAGGTTGATCAAATCTATTTTTCTAGCATTGTCTGGAATAATTAAGCCCATCTCTTCTGCAACCTCTTTTAGCTCATCCTTCTTTAGATTTAAAGTAACAGACATTGTTTATTCACTTAAATTCCACTAAACAATGCACTCCAAAACTTAACCAACCTATTAAACTAAACACTTTAATACAACACCTTAATTAACCTAAATTAACACAACAAACAAAAGCAACTAACACATAAAAACTAAAACTAAACAACCGACAATGCTAATTAGGCAATATCCACAATAAAGACACACTATACTTTCAATACTATATACTAAATCAAGCTAAATGTCCAACACATTAGAATTATTAAAACTTCACCTACCGAACTCATCCATAGAATATAGCCAAACTTTCGCGGAAATCCAATGGATCACTTATTTTAATTCACTGATTCAACTAATCCGTCTCCGCGAGACTGGACCAAAATGTTCGACAGCTCACACACACACAAATAAACTCAAATAATATACGAAATGGAAAATCTCCTTTATTTAGGGCAGCCACACACTCGAAGATTGAAGGGTTACACTTATTAACTCTCCTTTATTTAGGCAGCCATCACACTCGAGGATGGACTGACCACACAACCTCTCTCTGGGGTTACGCTTATTGAACTCATTTATTTAGGCAGCCATCACACTCGAGGATGGACTGGCCACAACCTTTCTCTTTGGTTACAGTTGTTCAACTCCCTCTCTTACATTCCTTTCCTTTCTCGTCATCTCACCCCCTGCCAGACACCCCCACAGACAGGATGTTTACTGGACATAGGGCGTTGACTTCCCTATGCACGGGGACCTCATTGGTTTTCACTACTTTGGTCATTTAAAATAAATATATTTTTTAAAAGTGTGATAAACCTCAATGGCAGAAAAAATGTTCAAGGCTGGCCGTGGGTTGGCCATTCCTAGATGATGCTTTTAATTATTCTATAATATCAAAAAAATCATCAATTTATGTCATTAGATATCTTACTTTTATAAATTTTAAAAGGAAGAAAATTGGTATATTTATGACAAACAAATATAACAATTTAATAAAAAGGGAGATTTAAAATTTCTGAATATGAACTCAACACCATCCATTTAACGCTATGTGTCTGTGTTTATATTATACAGGACTGAATGACGGAGATGGAGACGGTTCTAAAAAGCATCCGTGACACTTGGCAAAAGTCTTCCAAGGAGCAGCAAGAAGACGTCTACGACAGTGATTACATCGACGCATTCAGCGACTGCGTCCGTAAATTCAACGAGACCACAGCTCTGCCAGACACCAACCAAGTGATAGACCTGCTCGTGGAAGCTGTGTGCGCGACAAGTCCTCACTATTCTTACGTTCCCGGGAACTTGGAATCTGCACTGAATCTGTGGCTGTCGCGAAGGGCACCGAAGACAGTTGTGGACTATTTCGTGAGGAAGAGGGTGACTTTCGACTGCGACTTGGAGAAGTACCTGGAAGAAAGGGAACTTGTTAAGAAGAACTCCTAAAATTTATGACAGCAATTATGTTTAGGTTTAAAATTTTCTACTTCAAAATCATTACAAAATGTGTTTCATTATCTCATTGTTGCTTATACAGTATAACCTCTTTAAGTCGAACCTCCATAAGTCGAAAACCTCCAAAACTCGAAATTTTTTTTTTTTTTTTTTTTTGTTCCCATCCCTTCAAGCCCCAAAAAACCTCCATTACTCGAAATTTCAACCCTCTATATGTCGAAATAATTAGTCAATCCCCACAAGCCATTTTGGTATATATTTTCCCTCCGTAACTCGAAAAAAAAACCTCTGTATCTCGAACATTAGCAATGCTTGATTTTACAACCTTTACAACTTTGTTACCGATCACATGAAATTATTTTGATTTTTTATTGTAGTACATAATATAACTTTTAAGTTGCAAATAAACATGTTTATTACCTCTGCAACTTGAATTTTTATTTATTTTACTTCTTTAACTCAAAATAAGTTAGAAGAAATCTAAACCTCTACAAGTCGAATATTTCCTTACAAAACCGCGTAAGTCGAAATCCTCCATAAGTCGAATTATTTGGCGTCTCCCCTTGAAGTTCGACTTACAGAGGTTCTACTGTATATATGTATGTGTATGTGTGTGTTGTGTAATCAGAATTGTGACGATTCGCATTTGTATGTAAATAGTTCAGTGATTAGCCAACACCTTTCTATATATGAATACTGAAAGAAAAAAAATGTCCAAGAGAAATTTTAAATTTATAAATTAAAAAAAAATTTGGTAAACATTTTATTGCACATTTCTCTGCAATCCATAGGATTACAGAGAATTATTGCTTCCATACGATATCAAAATAAGTAATATTTTGTAAATAAATGTATGTGATATAAAAGTTCCATTGACTACTTTTATTTACTTTTAAATACAGACGTTATATTTTTGACAATAACGTGTTCTCGTGTATTGCTGTTTTATTTCGAAAAAGAAGCTAAAAATATCATCATATACTCAGTACGGGGTTGCCAATCCTTTGATATAGCATTTCATTTTTTTTTTTTTTTTTTTTTCTCCTTCGTTAAAATTACAATTTAATACAATATTTTTACTGAAAGTTATTGTTATATATAAATTTTTTACTATTTAATTCCTAAAAAAAAAATCTACAAATGACAAAATTCCCTACTTAAAATATCAAAATTTTTAAAGTTATATAATTGTATAATAAAAAATCTTAAGTTTAGAAAGCTAGGAAGTTGAAGTTATATGTTGAGAAAAGGTGCTCAAAAACTTAAAAACATACTCATTAACCTTAAAGAAATATGCTCTCAGCTAAACGAATTAGAATATCGGAAAAATATACATTATTTCGAAACTTGTGCTTCTTCAACTAAATAATGTTATATACAGCCTACATTATTCAGTTTCAAATGAAATAAAAACAGATTTTTGTTTTCCTAATTCACTTAAAGTGATTTATTTCTATAAAAAATACTAAATTTATATAAAAATGCTGCTTAATAGCTTTTGCTGTAATGCTTTTTGAATAAATATTGGTTATTTCTGCAGTTTGACTATGACTTTTCCATTTTATACAAAGCCTGTCGTTATTTTCGAATGCCGGCATTTTTACTTGAGGTAATTTTTCTATTAAAGCCACATATATATACCAAATTCAGCTTTACCCAGGGACACCCAACATCTACCCCCATTTTGTTATCACAATTTCGAAGGAACACCTTAAAGGGTGAATTCACATTCTGCAATCACCGAGCCCAACGGAGCAATTTTCCGGATTCTATTTTATTGGGCCCATCCCTGCAAGAGACACAGAAATTTTTAGCACGACTTTGCTCATCAAGTGTTCGCACTAGATCAGTCCTGACTCCTAGATCAGATCTTTCTTTGATTGTCAGCTAGATCCAACACATTATCCACCACTTAACTCTAGCCTTAACACAAACTATTTTAATTAAGACTTTCAGTAAATTATATTTTAGAAAAGGAAATTGTGATATATATATAAATATATATATATATATATATATATATATATATATATCAATAGTTCCTTATCACTTCTCTGCTTATCCGCTGTGATTTCCATTTAACTACATACTACAGTGAATTAAGCTAATAGTTACGTATCCACTGTCAACCTGTTTGCTTAACATATGCTTGGAATATGTGACGAAGAAGATTAAGGTGAACCGAAAGAGGCTATATTTAACAGAACCTATCAATTTTTGGCTTTTGCGGATGATGCCAGGAATCAGGCAATCAGGCTAACCAGAAATCAGGCTGCACTCAAATGAGTGCTTTTAGATCTGCGAGTCTACTCATATGAAATAGGTTTATCTGTTAATAGTGAAAATACTAAATATATGATAAATACTGGAAGAAAGGAGAGTGTGTGAAATTTTTGAATGTGGTGAAGATATCTATTAGAGAGATAAGGAGTTTAAATATCTGGGTGCGCAAATTAATGATGAAAATGAAATTACCTTGAAATTAGAGCACGAAATCGCTGCACTACAAAGGCTGCTAAGATCATCTTACCTAAATAGAAAGTTAAAAATTCTTGTATACAGAGTCATTATCAGACCAATTGTTTTGTATGGCTCTGAGACATGGACTATGCGAAAGTGTGATGAAGAGTTGTTGAGAGTATGGGAAAGAAAGAATTTTGGAGAAGTATATGAAAATGGCGAATGGAGAATTAGAATAAATAAAGGAACATATGATTGTTGTAATTAATTAGATATTTTTTATAATAGTATTAAGTTCAACATTTTTGAAAGATTTTAATCATCTGTAATTGAAAGGTTGTGTTATCAATGTCGACCAGACAGTTAAAAAAAAAAAAAAATCTGCAGAATCCGCATATAAAGATCGCATTTTACGTTGGTTTAAACTGTTAAAATAGACGTTGCAACGACATCTTCAAAGCATTAAAAGATTTTACTTGATGAAATGAAAGCAACCAAAATTTATCAAGTACCAGTAAATTTTTTTCATCGATTTTTTCACAGAACTAAGAATAATAGTAATTGTTGGCAAATGCGAATCGTATACATATATCGACAGTTCTTTATAATATATATTTTTACAAGTATGCATTTGATGAAAATTTAATCACTACTATTTACATAAATAAATCTATTCTAATGCTTTTACAACAGTTTATGTTTATGTTTATCAATTTGCTTTTAATACCAATTTGCTTTTACTCCGCTTTCCAAGCTATACGTTGCAAAACGAATTGTTGAACACTAAAAGGTTATTCGGGAAAATTTTTATTCTGATATAAGAGTTACCAGAATGAAATTCTTTATATATATATATATATATAATGAACAATGATTTTACGGTAAATTTTGTTTTTACACAAATAATTTTGATTTTTTCACAACATTGAACAATTAAATTGAAGTCATTCGCTATTGATAAAAAATGATATTTTTTTATGAATCTTTGTCAATTTTTATACACTATAATAAAAATTTGAGCTTAATTGCCGAGTGACTAGCGCTGTGGCGCTCGGTGCCACAGCTTTGAGTCTCGGCGGTGACATGGATGCTTGCTCTGGTTCAGAATCCACTTTTAAACCTTAGTTCCCGATCTAATAGGACTTTAGAGCATTTGACGTAGAGCCGACAGCCCTACCCCGTACAAAAAGAAAGCATCTCCTGTCTCCTAAGCAAATCTGCCAGTAGGCCAGTAGGCCTTATTAATGATGATGATGAGATTCAGCATTATAAACTAATAACCGGTCACATTACTTCCGCAAAAGAGAAATAGGATTGTAATGGCTCCTGAAAGAAATCAAAGAAGCAACTGGCTCATTTAAGCATCGTTTTACTGAATGCACAGAAAATATCAACCAGACAATCTCTCTGTCGATTCGGGACAGGGCCGGATTTTCCTATAGGCTAATTAGGCTTCAGCCTATGGCCTCAAGATCAAGAGAGGCATACATTCAAATTGTTAGAAAAATTAGAATTACTCTATTCTAAAATCAGTAAACACTGAATCGAAAATAAGGAGAAATTATGAAATAAATGTATCTGAATTGAATTTGCTTTTAATCTTCAATGTATTGAATATATTTAATTTTTAATTTGATAGAAAATAGGATAACTTATATTGCATATTTTATTTTTATAGTCAAAGATTTTTATTATTTGAATTTTTTTTTTTTTGTAAATGTTGCGTGTTATGTTTGATTAGTTATCGTTACAAGTACTATATAGGCTGCCGAGAATAAATGACCAAATAAGTGTTCTCGACTTTTTTTTTTATTTATTATCCGTGCCACATCTTTTATAAAGATTAGTACCCATCACAACATGTTTCATTTAACATATTGATACATATGACAGTAATGATGTATTTTATTATCTCTCATGCAATTTACAAACTTAAAAATGAGAGGTGAAAAGGGCCTCATAAGTGGAATAGCCTGGGGCCTGTTTTTCACCCTAAATTCGGCTGATCAGGGACAATCAGCCACAACCAGGATTCAACCTTACTATTCCAGTCCTACTTGCCCCAGTAAGCTAAGAATCGCACTTTTCCCCTCACAATTTCGAATCTCATTTATACAGGTGTCTTGTGTTCCATTAAAATCGAAGTATGAGAGCATCAGCAAAATTAATGCCACATGAAAGAACATCACATCAAGGAAACAATGAATATGGACCTATTTATGAAAAAACTTTAATGGTTTTATTTTTCTTTGCATCGCTTAAGATTCGCCCAAGCATAACAAATGAGCTTACAAACAGATAAATTGTAACTAATTTTATCCTCAAAACCGACTGATGTCGTTTCCAGTTTTTCCTCTTAGCATATTTAAGAAGGGAAAACAAAAACATTCTATTGTGGGTGCCTTTTATTAGCATGAAATAAAGTTTAAAAGTTTTAAGCTGCGTGAATTGGCAACACCAATAATATTTGCATTTTAAAGGAACTGTTAAACAAAAATTCGTTTGGAATATCAATGGTTTAAAAATGTAATTTTAAGGCTTATATAATGAGGTTTAAAATTTTTTTTTATTCTAAAAACAGCAGTTGAAGCAGAGTTTGATGCAATTTTCAATTCCTTCTATTAGCTCACACTCACTATGTATATCTTTTCAAATTTTCAATCGTTAATAAAATACTTTTTTTTTATTCATCCACTCAAGTTCAAATAAATTTTTTTAACTTTGTAGTGGATGACACTTGTTGTTAATATAGTTTTTCAAATATTAATTCAGTAATTAAATTTAATTAATTATTTTTAGTTTTTTTTAGATTTAAGTTGCATATATCTACCAATAGATGGCGCCAGATAACTTAAAAAATAAATGAAAATTATTTGTAAAAAGGACTTTCTGCAATAGAGTGAAAAAAAAGCAGGAATTGACTTAAATTTTTTTTTATTACTTGTTTTATTTGTTAATTATAGGAAAATACTATAATTTATATGCAGAAATATGAGAAAAGACATTTTTGTTCTGTGTTAGAAAATACATTAGTTATGAACCAATTCGCTTTTTATTATTTATTGCTACTTACATTGGATCTACATAGGTTGCTTTTAATAATCTTGTTCTACATTCGAAAAGACCTAATAATGAAAGTCTGAAAAGACCTAATAATGCCAGACTTAATATGATGAAACTGTAAAGTTAAAATAAAAATTAATCGCAACTCAAGGAAGTTAATATAATCTGACCCATAACAATTTGTTGTCATTAATTTTTCCTGAAACTTAATTGAAAAGACCTTTAATCTTTAGATAGGTTCTAAGATTACAGTTTCAAGACAGGAATTTTTTTCATTATATTTTGCATTCTCTAAAACCGGTTTTGGCCACCATCTATCTTTTGTAAATATTCATATCCTCTTTATTAAACAAATTTTATTGCTATTTGTTCAACTGATTTACTGACGTCTTTTAACAATCTTTTTTATACTACTTTATTTTAATATTTCATTTTATACTGTCTTTTTATCGAAGGATAATTAATTCAAAGGTTTTGAGAATTCCCCTTTATAAAGAAGATTGCATATATATAAATATATATATGTAGAGAGGGCCTGATGGCAGAGTGACTAGCACTCGGTACCACAGGTTTTGGGTTCGAGTCCCGGCGGGGGCCATGGATATTTGTAGTGGTTCAGAATCCACTTTGTTTTCTAAACAAACAAAAAAAAAAATGGGCAACAAAAGAAGTTAAAATTAACAACTGTAATTTGAAAACAACGATAATTATTTATTTAAGAATCATTACCCAAATTTGTAAATTGTAAATCATACCCAAAGTATATTTTTATTTCGCATCAGATGTCATGCTGTTCCATCAAAATAAAAGCATTTTAGACTTTTGCTTGCCGTTTTTTAATTCATATTTCTTAATATTTTGATTTTACACTATAATAAATTAACCGTAAAATCATCAGATCAAATTTTGATGATTACATTATGATGTGCCAAAAATTAATGCATATTCTTTATTGTAAATGGCATTATTAATTTATTTATGACTTCTTTTATACTGATTTTTTTAGTTCACCTGTATGTTTGTTTGTTTGTAACTGACTCTTTGGGCTCGATTTTGCCCCCTACTTTAAGTGATCAGATTTTAATTGAAACGTTGTAGACTGATCAAGGACCGACGACACTAAAATATTTTGATAAGTTTATTATCTCATCATGATTAAGATTACCAGGATTAGTGATTTTTATTTTCAACTTATGGAGAGCAATTTAACCCATGTAGAAGGAAAGTATTCAGTGAAGACATTCAAACCTACGTGGGACAGTGGCACAACGGATAACGCGCCTACGGATCGAGAGATTCCCTGTTCGAATCTTGGCCTGTTCGGCATATTCGCATTTAGCCTTTGTTTACTCTGAAAATTAAATTATTACAAGAACTGTAGTTCCAGTCCTCCGTACCGGGAACTCATTTAAATATTATAGTTTAAAAACACTAAAAAAACGCGCTTAGAGTTAATCAAACTTAAAAAGTAAAAATAAATTAATAGTTAAAAAACCAAAAAACACCCTTTAGGGAGTTAATCCCAACTAAAAAATAATAATTGTTAACATAAGAATAAAATTACGGAATGCCACTGTTCTAAAAGCGTGGGTGCTCGATATCAAATTTTTCACTAGTTTCATTCCGAAAATGCAGAGTTAGTTTAAAAAAAAGTCATACAAAGCCAGTCAGCACATTTTTTAAAAGAAGTAACTCTTGAAGTATTTTTGAAATGCATCTCATAATGTTTATAAATATTTTGACTTACATTTAAATCTCCATTACAATGGATTTATTTATCAAAATTTCTATTTCTGTAATTCACTTTGAATTTTTTTCTAAAGAATTCAAATGCAAGATCAAAAAATGTGTTTAAATGGCTTTTAATGCGAATTTAGTATTAGAATATTATTAGATAAAAAAGAAACAACAGATTATATCTAAATATTTATTTTATAAAATCAAAATTGCTTCAAATAGAGAGGAAAAACAACTAATCGTGTATTTTAAAACATTTTGCTGTCCTTCACATTGCATTTGAACATCTGAAAATTTAATTCTGTTTGTTGATTCAATTTTAATGTAAACATACTTTGATAAAATTTAAACAACTTATCTTATCATTCAAGTCTTTTTCATTTCAAACATGCACGCCGATAGATCATAAAAATTAAAACCTGATGATAATAGCATTACATCCAGAACTTACATTAGAACATAATAAAAAAATCGGGTGGCTTCTTATTATTTATCACTACACACATTATCAAAACGATAATTGCGCACCCGACCGTGGCAAAGCGCGAGCCACGGTGATGAGCATTAGGGTCAGAAAATCAACGTAATAGGCTGGTGTGATCTCATTTGAGGTTTCCAAAAACACTGAAGAGACCTGATGGTTAGTGACCAGCTATAGCATCCTTGTCTCGGGAAGCTCTCCGACTACCTGGTGGGAGTTTCCCCAGGTTTTCTCCCATACGATGCCGCGAGGAAATTGCAGCTTAGCTCAGTCCTCAGGTAAATAAAATACCCCTCCTCTTCCCTCCCGTCATAAAGCCAAGCTCAGATTTCTACACCCAGAGGCATGTAAAGCGCCTCCCCATTTCCTTCCATGAGACCACATAAGCTCTGGACATATTCAGATTTTGGTGCTGCTCTTATCAAGTGGGATATATGGTGGTATACAACTCAGGGCATATATAGGTCAAGCCTGATGGCTGATTTACCAAGCTCGAGGCCCACGCCAAGTTTCAGATTGAGTCCTTAGAAGAAAACAGCGATATTTCAGGGTGTCTGAACTAATTTTTAACCGTAGGTCCTGCTGGTCTAACACATAGTAGAGTTATATGCAGGTTGAGAAACTCAATTCCTAAAAGAAAGGGCCAGATTCCCTAGTCTGAAATCTGCCCAAAGCAGATGATCCGCCCACCATGGAGCTATTTCGTAGCTACCGGATAGATATATATATATATATATATATATATATATAGGTTACACACACACACACACCGTATTTTGTAAATGGTTTTAAGGTATGTTAATGACAATGCAATTTTGATATCTTTTCCTTCACACCTCAGCTCAATTCGAATGAAGCTCAGACCCAGTATCACGAAGATAATAATAGATAAGATATAGGATGCGACGAATCTTACCGTTACACATTTTGAAGTCATAGTGATTTTAAACAATAAAGCGCAATCTTTCTTGTAGGAAGGGTAGAGTAAATGACTTTACCCTTCAACATTGTTGGCTGTCTGCCCTGGAGACGCAAACTAGATAGAAAATGGGGAGGAAATTTAAGGGATCAAGTCAGAGTTCTAACATTCAGAGTGGTCCAGCTGAGTGGCAGATAACAAATATTCAACCAAGCTGAATTAAATTGCATTGTATTCACAGTTGGGGAACTTTTCTTTTTATACACACATTATTTTAAAAGTTTTTGAATTATTCAAAAAGATGGAAAGATGATACTCTGGCACAAATAAGTGGACAAAATGAAATTGAGATGCGTTTCGTGATCGAGCCTCGCCCATGCGACAGTAAGTTCAACAAAAACCAAATAATAAAGAAAAGGGAAAAGTTTCCTTTCGAGGCTCTTAAAGATAACTTCCCACCAGGCAAACTCATTCTCCTAGCCTTTCAAACTATTTTTACTAGTGTTTTTTAACGTTCGGTTTGTTTCGTTTCGGAAAATAATAAACCAAACATGGGTTTCAGAAATTTTTCAACTTTTTATTCTTTCCTAAATTAGTTTATTTGCGTTTATTATTTTCCAAGTTTATAATACAGATTGTAAAGGCTGGTTCGTATTTCACTGTTGTTTACCGTTAGGAGTTGCGTGAAATAGTTTAATGGCAGACACCATGAGAAACGCTTC